>JAODAL010038386.1:0-39290 GCA_025379985.1 Phyllomedusa bahiana
TATTCTACCTATTTATTTATTTATTTTGGGAGGGGGGGCTGGCTACTATATTGGGTGTGTTCCTACCTACTGGTGGCACAAATGCAGGCCCTACAGATGGTTGGGGGAACTTTCATTGTTTGGAGTATGACATGAATAGGTGGCAATTTCTGCAAGGACAAGTTGCAGCCGGGAGAAGACGTCAAGTTGGTCTGGACCCGATGAAGAAAGACAAGAGAGAATGACTCATCAGAAAAGAAGTCACATGTGAGTCCCTAAATGTAACTGCACAGTAATCACTTCTGCAGAGCCTGTGTACACTGGTTTCTACCACTTTATGGTTTACATTCAATAATAACAGTAGGATGATACTATTCAGACCATTTATGGATGTGAAATGTGGTCATGATGTGTCGGTTGTCACGTTGCAGATATAGTAGATCCGCTGGACCGCCACAAGTGATGTTGAAGGCCACACCAGGAAGCGGAATCTAAGTGGGTCCTGGTTTTCACCAGAGCCCGCCGCACAGCGGGATGGTCTTGCTGCGGCGGGATTCCACCAGGTTGCTACCCCTGACGTGACCTTCTTACGGCAGCCGAGGTGCGGCTAGGTAACAGGTAGTCGGGCAAGCAGAAGACCAGACAGACGAAGCGGATGTGGCCAGATGTAGATGTCTAGTGGACAAGAAACGGGCGTAGACAGCACCACGAGCACATAAGACACCAAGAACGCTACGGAGCTTTCTCTAAAGGTGAGAGCACCAAAGATCCAGCAGAAGTCAAAGGGAAGAGGCTGGACTATATTGGGACAGCGCCCGGCAATACCCAATTACCGGCATGCTAGCCCTTTAAATCTCAGAGAGCCGGCGCGCATTCGCCCTAGGGAGCGGAAGCGAGCGCACCGGCTAGCAGCAGAGCAGGGGAGAGCAGGAGCGTGGTCAGGTGAGTAACGATCGAGAGTGCGCCCGCAGCCCGATATGTGGGTCGTGGCGCCACTCGCTGCCGCAGAGGGAGCACGGATGCGCCCGCGGCTTGCAGAGAGAGCTGCAGGGGCACCCATGACATCAGTATTATTAAGTGCTTGTATATTGTTGTTATTGATATTATCGGTCTTGGTATACTGGTTTGCTCAGTAACAATATGATGCTATTAGTCACTGTAGAGTAATGATATGTGGTCATGACGTCGCGGTATTATATGGTCTTTGTATATTGTTGTTAGTAGTAATATTGATCTTGGTATACTCATTTGGTCAGTAACATTATGGTGGTATTACTCACTTTATGGTAGTGATATGTGGAGTATTATTTTTCCTTGTATATTGTTGTTATTAGTAATATTGGTCTTGCTATATTGGTTTGGTCAGTAGTATTAAGGTGCTATTAGTCGCAATATAGTGGTTACATGTAGTCATAATGTGGCCATTGTATACATACTGACCCGCAGAATACTGATGTCAAACTGTTTAGTGTGAACTCCAACAAAAACTAAACCCCAAAAACAAAAGCAAAGTTGCATGTTTGTCTGGGTAGAGGGAGGAAAGATGAGCAAGAGGGAACATACACTTTGGCTATATAACTTGTTTTTTCTTTGGCCCCATTTGAAATTAATTTTCTTTTATTATAAATAATTTCTCACTACAAGGTTTGCTTTTTATGTTTAAGATCTTGCAAAAAAAAGTTACTTTGCAATATGTGTCCACTAACAGTATCCTACCTATTCCTAAATATCCCCTCTTGTATGGGCTGCATCAGCTCGCTATAGCTACAGACCTGTTCCATCTCTCCTGATAGGCTGCCAGCCCTGGGCACTATAGCTACAGAGAGTTGTCCTCAGCAACTCTTCACTGCAGGCTAGTAGTAGTCAGTAAAGCCAGTAAGCACATCCCTGAATTCAAAAATGAAACCGAGAATACAGGACTGAGGTAAGATGAATCAATGTAGTGAGACAACCCCTTTAACTTCTAGAGTGTGAAAGTGATAACACCAAATTTAACTGACCTGCACCCCATTGACAACTGAGACCTTTTAACACTAGGGAGGCACATGAAACCATGGAGGGAAATGGCAAGTTGGGCACACTTTTGTGCTTATTCTTGTTGCCAGAGGTATAGACTGTGATTGCTGTGTATTGAGTTATTTTGAGATATTTACTTAGCTGTAGACTAAGTATTTCACATTGTTTCAAAGTGTCATATCTTCAGTGTTGTCCCATGAAAAGATATAATGCAATATTTTAAAAAATGTGAGTGGTGTACTGACTTTTGTGATATGCTGTAAATAGGGTTTACCTACAGATGTAGAAAAGATGAACTTTATAGATAACACACCATGATATCACGCCACAGAATTTTATCTAAACTTTTTTTTAATGCTTTTTAGTGGCTTTCTTTGTGAGCTAAGAACAGGTAATACAGTAGGCCTACTGCAAAATAGAACAATCATTTTTGTCTATTTCTCTTAATCTGAAAGCTATTCAGCCACTTTTTTTTAAGACTGTAAAACACAGCTCCATCTAAGGATTTTGCTTGTGCCCACAGTGCTGGCCTGTCTGTAAATTAATACTGGTGTTTTCCTCTACAAGGGTCTATGTGTGTGTAAAGATCCTTGCTGGCACGAATGGCAACAAAACTTATAACTGAAATGAAACCAATCGGCAGACGCATGTAAGTAATATGAAGCCTATGTAGAAAAAATAAATAAATAAAAGTTGGAATTTACCAATGAACGATGGACAGCAAGGCGGGTGATAAAAAAGGCACAGATAGAGAATGAAGAATAAATGACTTGAATCCAGAACAAGACACTAAAAAAACCTAACCCTTAATATCAACTTTTGCTAACTTGTCTGTATCTGTCCTTAAAGCTAACCCTAACACCAGGCACCCCTGAAACTATCCTACCCCTAACAAAATCACAACCAATGGCCTTTGCTTTACAAACCCTAATAAAAACACTGTAAACTACCAAAGATATCTCAGGAATAGAACACACTGCAAATACATGGTCAGAACGGGGGAACAAAAATAAACAAACAGGACAATAAACTAAAAAACTATAACTCCAAAACAGATAATAAATGAGCTCAGAAGAACAAACCCCCCAAAAACCAGTATACCGCCCAAGGGGGAAAACTTTGCTATATAGAGGCTAGCAATCAACCACTACCTGACAATCAAGCTTACCTGTGTGCATGGTCAGCTGATCGTTTGGAAAGTTGTTTTGGGCAACAGCATAACAACCGCCTCATCTGATATAGTAAGTAGGAGAGGAAGAAATGGCATGAGAATTCCCACCATTCGTAACATTATGCACCATTGAGGGTCAAAGATTTACTTTGAATCTCTTGGGCTCAAATGTAAAGCAATGTAAAGTTAACAGGGAACCCCCATTACGGGCAAGGGAAAGGGACATTGGCCCTCCTCAGGTAGAGATGCACCTAGACTTCAAAATGGGATGCTTGTAAGCAGTTAATGTCTTCTTCCAAAGCCTATTCATTTTTACTTCCCTCTAGCCCCTTTTGGTATAGCCCCTGCAGACTGAAAAATATCACCAAAGCAAAAAATGAAATGAGACTTCAGAAAGTTTTACATAGTTGGGGCCCAACTGCCCCCCAAAATTAAATGCAGACCCAAATCAAATAAAACTTTGAACAAGCAAAATAAAAATCAATTTTACTGTTTTTTTACAATGCTGGCCCCCAAAGGCTATTGCTTCAGCCTAAACTATGAAAGCCAGTGAGCATTATTCATCTTATTCAATTCTTGCTTTTTGTTGCTCATTGAACAATGATTTGCCATATAATCAAAATAAAAGTTATTTGGGCAACAATACCATTTTAAGAGTTTCTGATTCAACCCATGTCAACAATTTGACCTTGCTATAAGAATTAATTCCTTTAATATATTGTAAAATCTACCCTGTGTCTATGTACAATAACAGCCTGGCTATTGTCTTCAACCATGGCCCCTGCTTTTCCTTAAAACTAAATAAGTTATTCGTCCCAGGAATTTAATACTTAGCTACTACACACAAAGCTCCAGGCACTGGGTTCACATTCCACAGCATTTTTTAATACCAGCAGTTTGAACAAAGATCAGATCCACAAGACAAGGTCAGGTGTAAGCGTAACCTTAAAGGACTGCGATGAATTTACTGGAACTTTGCTGATGATTTTAGGTTGACAATCATCATGCCAGGTGTAATTTTTTTATTATTTTCATATCACAATAATTCCAGGGGGCCCTAATAAAATATTCAACAAAGTACAAGGGGAAAATGACTAACAACGGAACAAGGGAGAAAGGAGCCTGCCCGCAAAGGAAAATATTCACAAGGAAGGGGGAAAGAACAGAGGTAGGTGCAGATTATTTACTTAGAGGCTACCAAAAGAGGTTTTTCAAGTTGGGTTTTGAGATAGTGATATGGGGGAGAACCGAGTTTGGGTTAATAAGTATGGGGAAGCACGGAGAAGGCTTGGCAAGGTTGTTGAGGGCCTAACAAGATGCAGCAAGAAGAAGGTTCCGTGAAGCAGAGATTTATAGGTATAAAGGGGAAATTTAAAACAGAATATATGGAGGGGAGAGGTTATGGAGAGCCTTGTAGCTCATGGTTAGTAACTTAAATTGAATTCACTAGACAATGGGTAGCCAGCTAAGGGATTGGCAGAGGGGAGAGGCAGAGGAGAAGTAAGGAGAGAGGTGGATCAGACGGGCAGCAGGTTGAAGACGGTTTGTAGGGGAGCGAGGGTGCTAGACAGGAGGCCACAGAAAAGGATGTTGCAGTAGTCTAGGCAGAAGGTGACAAGATCATTTTTGTATTATCAAAGTTAACAAATGAGTAGATTCAAGAAATATTTTGGGTGGTTTGAAAGATAGGCAGGAGTTAAGGGTTATTCCAAGATAGCAGATTTGTGGGACAGGTGACAGTGTAGAACCAATGAATGTGGTAGATAGATCAGGTGGGGGAGGGATAGAGTGGGATGGCTGAAAGTTTTTTCCACATTTAGTTTTAGGGGGTGGGAGGAGAAGAAGCAGAATATGGACAAAAGACACTCTGGGATCCAGGAGAGCAGAGACTTAACATCTGGACCGAAGATGTAAAGTTGGGAGTCATCAGTAGTGTTGAGCGATTATTATCGACAAAGTTGAAATCGGCACAGTTTTTTATGTTGATCGAAATTTTTAGATCATGCGATAATTTATGTTAAAATCTGTGCATCATCTATTAATATCGCACCATTTTCGTCGCTTCCTGTCATTTTGGCGGCCAGCAAATCAGCTTACAGAATAGAGCAGGGTGAGATGAGTGTGCAACGTCATGACTGGGATGTGTATGGTTGCGATTGGCTGGAAAAATCACATGACCTCGTTTTACATAGAACAGCCCTTCCTGTTCATGATCAGTGTCTCTCAGCGTCTCATAGCAGTAGGACGTGCGTTCTGCCTGTGTCCAAACAGCTCAGCGAAATTATTCTATTTCTTCACAGAGAATGCTCTAGTTAGCTGTGATCCTTAGAAGTTAGTTAGATCAGAGATTGGAAGATTATGTAGTTAGGTAGAGAATTTTAAAGGAGCATCTACCGCTGTAAAGTCACGGAGGGGAAAGTGGGTGAGGGGGGTCCCGTGGGCGAACACAGACAAGCTCTATAAAGAATACTGGATAAAGTTCACCAAGACTTAGTGTAGATATTGCACTGAATAGCTTTATTATTTAACAGTTTTCTATTGAAATATTTCCTGGATATTGGCAGCCTGAACTGATATTAGGATACACATCTTTTCTAGTAACTGCAGGCTCTTTGTTGGGTTTCAAAATTTTCCATTTTAATTATCAGAAAATTACTTTTCAGATAGGTTTGTTCTTTTTCAATTTTGCCCATTCCCACCCTTTGTTGTATAGCCCCCTTGCTTTAAATTTTTTATTTTTTAGAATCCAGCAATTTTATTTTCAGCACGGGTTTATAGGTGCCAAAAAAAACCTTTTATTATCCAAAAACATTACAGAAACGTCTTTTTTTCACTTTGGCGCACAACAGCTTTGTTCATTGAGGCCCCTTGCATTTTAAAATGTGAATACAGCAATTTTGAGTCACCACGGGTGAATTAAAAAGGTCCCAAAAAATCCCTTTTTTAAAAAACCCCGAATACATTCCCAAAACGTTTTTTTTTTCACTTTGGCGAAATACACTTTGTTTCATTGAGGCCCCTTTTGCACTTAAATGTAATACAGAAATTTTAGTAGTCCCCCACAGGTGAATTGAAATTTGCAAAAAATACCTTTTTTTATCCGAATACATTAAAAAAAAGATACTTTTTTTTTTCATTTGGGTTTCCCACAAACAGCTTTTGTTCATTGAGCACTTTTTGAAATTTAAAAAAGTGAAAAAACAGCAATTTGTAGTCACCACATTGAATTAAAAAGGGGGCCCCAAAAAATACCTTTTTTTAAACTAATACATTTCAGAATACGTTTTTTTCATTTTGGCGGGGCCAGTTTTGTTGATAACCTATTTTAAAAGTTAAATTTGAATACGGGAAATTTTGTAGTCCCCCACGGGGTAAATTTGTTTGGGTTTGCCAAAAAAATACCTTTTTTTATCCGAATACTTTTCAGAAAACTTTTTTCTTTTCACTTTGGGCACCCCAAATTTTGGGGTTGATAGATATACTTTGAATTTAAATTTTAATACAGAAATTTTTTGTAATCCCCACGGGTAAATTTGATAGGTCCCAAAAAAAATACCTTTTTTATCCGAATACTTTAACAGAACGTTTTTTTTTGCACTTTTGCCCAGTCCAGAATTTGTTGATAGAGCCACTTTGCATTTAAAATTTTTGAACCCCAAGCAATTGTGTAGTTCCCAAACAGGTAAATTTTTGATAGGGGCCAAAAAATCCCTTTAAATTTTTCCCCGAATACATTACAAAATAGGGTTTTTTTTCACTTTGGGGGCACTACAGCTTTTTTGATAGTTTCTATTTTGCATTTAAATTTTGAATACGAAATTTTTTTAAGTAACCCCAGGTGAATTGAAAGGGGGCCAAAAAAAAAACCTTTTAAATATCCTTTAAACAATTCAGACAGGTTTTTTTTTTTCATTTTTGGTCAGTCAATTTTTTGTTGTTTAAGTTTCTACTTTGCATTAAAATTTTTTAAACCACCCCAATTTTTTTTTGTTTTGAGGGTTTTGGGAGAATAGCTGTGTTTTGGGCCATTTTTTTAATAAGAGTTTTTTCCCAAAGTTTCTTCCATATCTTTTTAAAATTTTTTAAAATTTCTGAACATGGAGCAAATTCAGGTGGAAAGCAAGCAAAGAGGGGGGGACATGGAGGTAGAGGAAACGAGAAAAAGGGGGCTCCTTCCTTTGCGGCGAAAACCCCACGCATCCCAGCGGATCGTCTTGCAGGACCGTCGGGGCCGTCATCGCGGGCCCGGGAGCCCTTTAAAACCCTCAGAACAAACCCAGTGTCCCCAAATCTGTCCTTCAGGGGTTAAAACAACCTCATCCACATCTTCCCTTTCCCTTCCCCCCAGCCCAAAGGGGCCAACAAAGTCGTCTTTCCCAAAAACCACCCAGCATCCTTCCAACATGAAGCAGCCCAAATGTCAACTCGTGACCCACCACGTGGATAATCCTTTTTTCTGAAGACCCTTTGATGAAAAAAAATGGGGTTTGGGGCCAAAAACCGCAGTTAAAAGACAAGAGGAAAAAGGGAGGATGATTTTCTTTTTGCCGACCCCCGGTTACTGATCCCCAAATCGAGGGGGAGAAAAAGCCGGGTTCAACCCGGAAAAAATCCCCCGGGGGGGCCCCCGGCAACCCCCTTTGCAGTCCCCTTTGGCTTGTACCCCAGCTCCGGATGCAAAAAGGGTCAGGACGACGAAGTCACAGGGTGTTGATAAATAAAAGAGGGGAATGACGACATTGGGGAAACCCAACGGGTCTTTTCAGCAAAATTTTGGTTTTTGCGGGGCCCTATCATCACTGGAAAAGGGAGGAAGACAAATGGGGTAGTGCCCCATTTTTAAACGGGTTTTTTTTCCGCCTCAAAAAGGGAAGGGGGGGTCGCAGAAGCCCCACTGAAAAGTTTGGCGCCGCCAGGGGCCCAGCGAAAAACCGCGCTCCTCCTTTATCCCATCAAAAAGGGCCCAGGAACTCTCAAGCCGGGGCCTTTTTTGGCAACCTTTGTAAAATTCACCCCAGCGATTTTCATAACCCCGTTTTTGCTGAAAAACCCAAATAAGGGGAGGAAAAGAATTTTTAGGTGGTTAACCCCCAAACCACATGTTGGGTCACATCCCCGGCAAATGCATGATTTGAAATGGAGGAAACATTTGGGCCAAAAAACCCAAAACCGACGCCGGCCCCAACCACTGCCCACAACCAAAAACCACCCTCTGTCCCCCGCCCCTCCTCCCCTCCGCCACCCCCCCTCCTCCTCCGCCACCCCCAAAGGGGTTCCCCCAGCTGCCCATGTCCTCAGGGGGTCTTAAAACAGGACAGCCTCCCTCACTTCCACCGCGCCCGAGTCCCACCAGAAACCCCCAAAGAGACCCATCCTACCCCTTTCTCCCCCCGCCAGTTTGATGCCCTTTGAAAACGCCCGGCATAGCCAAACCCTTCTGTCTTCCAGGTTTGGGAAAGAAGAAACATTTTAAAAACCCCAAACCACCCAAAAAACCCAAAAAAGCCTGAATGTCGGCATTGCCAGGCTTTTGGCCTTGGAAATGTTGCCTTTCCAATCTGGGGGACACAGATGGGTTTCCGCCAAGTCGGGCCCCTTTGCCTGCCCCCAAAAACCAGTTTCCCCGGAGCGGCATTTTTTTTTCCCAGAAAGCCGTCCCGCCCTGGCCAGCCACGTGCCCCATCTAAAATTTCAAGCGCTTTGTCTGCAACTTTTGCCCGGGAAAAGTCCATCTGCCCCAAACCGACACATGGACTATTTAAAGCCCCCCAAAGGGCCTTTTTAAAATTTTTTCTCTGTGACAGCTCACGGGAGTGAGCTGGGGGGAAATGACTCGGGGGAGGTGGCCCCCAGGTTTCGGCGCTCGTCTTCAAAACCGCGGGGATGGTGCAGGCCCTTTCCCCCCCAAGGGGTCCTCTGGGGCATCACGTGCCCATAGAAACCAGGCCGTTTAAAATTTAAATCTGCCCTTGGAGACCGCCCAAAACACAGTCGGGAGCTGTGGACGGCCTCCGCAACGAGACCAAACGCTGGCTGGGAAAAAAGAACATTGGCCAGGCAAGGGGATTTGGGGATAAGGGGGGCGAAATCTCGGGGGCCCCCCCCCCCCTTTTAAAGATCGGTAGGTTTTTTTTTTTGGAGCACACCCCTTGCCGGGCACATTTTCCATAAACCTTGTCGTCCGGGAAATTTCTAAAGACTCCCCCCGGGCCCCGGATGCCTGGAGGAAGGCTCGAAGTCTAATTTCGCATTTCCCCCGGCCTTTTGCCCCCTTTCTTCGTCCCCCCTTTCCCTGCGTTGCAGCGTCAGCTCGGCCTCCCTGTCAACCGTCTAAATTTTTACGGGGCAACCCCTTTGGAAATTTCCCACCCCCACATGCTCCACAATTGGGGCACAGCGAAACCCCAATTACGAAAGTAAAAAAAGTGACACATGGCCTGACAAGCACGGGGCGGACCTGGGGGGTGTTAAAACCCCCCGAATGGAGGCAGGTGAAAGAGCTCTGCACCATCCTTCCCCTTTTTTTTGGAAAAAAGCCACCCCAAAATAAATCGCGGACCCAAAGCCCTTGTCACATGAGCATTGGGGGTGTCTTAATTCGGAAAAGATCGTTGGGCACCCTGAAACAACAGGTCCCCCCAAGCGACGGAGGAGGAGACTGACACAGATGCCGGGCACGGAGCCCCCTCTCCCGCAAATCCACAAGGCCCACAGTTTTTAAAAATTTTTTTCGGTCTTCAAAGGCCCGGGGTTTTTGGGGGCCAGGGCTAGTGCAAGGTGGCGCAATTTAGCCCCAGGGGGGCATCAACTCAGGCAATTCCCCCCCGGGGTGTGTTTAAGCTGTGGGCCCGGGGGAAGCGGAGGGGGAGGAGGGGGAGGTTTCCTAGACACCCCACGAAAAGACGTCCCCCCCGGCCTTGGGGAAAAAGGTTGGCACGAAATTTTTTCGGAGGAGGAAGAAGAGGAAGATCTTTGCTAGGCCCCTCGACCCAAGGCAGGGAAATTAAGGGGCCATCTCTCAAAAAAGTTCTTTGGGTGCTCCATTTTCCCCCAACATGATCCTTTCCCAAAATTTTTGGCCAACAAAATGGAAAAAACATTTTTTTGGCCACCCATCCCGGATCCCCCCCGGGACAAAAAAAAACTCAGCACTTTTTTTTCCACCCACCCAAATAAAGAGTAAAATGCAGGAAATGGAGACCTTGGGTGTTGAACAAATGGGGACATCTGTTTCGTCTGCTTCACCCTTCCCCCAAAAGTCAAAGGTGGGAAAAACATTTAGCACGTGACAGCAGTAAGTGCCAAGTTCTGTAAACGGCAGCAGCGGGAAGGGGGGCAGAAGCCTAATGGGTGACCCCTGGCAACATTTTTTACCCCCCTCACCAAAACATTCAAAGGGAGGGGGAACCCCAACCAAAACCAGGGGACCATTAAGAACAAGGTGCACACAAACTGCGTCTCAACACCGATTTTTTTTTGTATTTTTTCCGGACCCCAAAGACATCTGGGTTCCAAAAGGACGAATGGCCCCAGCCGCTCGCCACGCCATAGAGGTGATTTTTCCTGGGCCCCGCACCAGGGCATATCCGACGGACCCTTCAGCACAGCGGGGGATTTAAATTTCAGAAAAAAACCATCCGGCTTTCCACAATAATGTGGATCGTTTTGGGCTTTCATCAAGATGAATCAAGGGATGGAAAACCTGATGATTTGTGGCCCCAATTGCTGAGGTCACCGATTAGTTCCGGTCTACCCTTTACATTCCCCTTTCAAACAGAAATGGTCCTCTTTAAAAAATTTTTTTTAAAAAAGATCATTTTCTTAAAGCAATTTTTATTCTCTTTTCCCCCAAAAGTTTCCCTTTTGCTGGGGTTTTTCAGTGAGGAGACTTAAAAGACAGCAAGGTTTCTTTTCAACACCTATTCCCTTTAAACCCCTTTAAACTTTAGAAAATTTTCGCATTGCAAAGGATTTTTGAAAGGGCATGTTGCTGTGAGATACACTATAATTTTTGGCCTTTTGGGAAAAGAAAAGTTTTTTTTTTAAGTGGCATTTCCTTTTCCCCACAAATTTTAATAATGGGGTGAGAAATTTAAAATTTTTTAAATTTTTTTTGGGGGCATGTTGCTTTTAGATACAGCAATAATTTATGGCCTTTGAAAAGAAATTGGGGTTTTAAGGGGGCATTTCTCCCTTTCCCCAAAATTTTAATAGTGGCGAGAAGTTTATATTTTTAAATTTTTTTGGGGTCTTTGCGTGAGATACAGCAATAAAAACCCTGGTCCTTTTGGGAAAAGAAAGTGGCCTTTTTAAGTGGGATTTCCCCTTTAAAAATTTTTTAAAAATGGCTTTAAAAATTTATTTTATAAATTTTTTTTTGGGTCATGGGTGCTTTGAAATGCAGTAATACAAAAGGGCCTAAATTTTAAAAAAATGTGTTTTTTTTAAAAGACATTTTATTTTTCACAATTGTCCCAAAAAGGGGTCAACGGTCCATGCTTTTTAAATTTTTTTGGGGGGGTTTTTTCTGTGACATGCAGCTAAACTAAAAGGTTCCCATTATAAAAAAATGGTTTTTTTCAAAAAGACATTTGTTTTTTCACAAATTTTCCAAATGGCTCAAGGGTCATGCCTTTTTAATTTTTGGGGGGATTTTTTTCTTTGACATGCAGTTTTACAAAAAGGGCCTATTAAAAAAAAGGTTGTTTTCTTTAAAAGACAGTTTTTCTTTACAATTGTAAAGGGCTCAAGGGTGATGTGCTGTCAAAACAGGAATAGGTAGGGCACTGTTTTAAAGGGGAAAACCCTAAATTGCCAAAAAGACTTTTTTTTTGGGAAGATCTTTTAAATAGCAACAATCCCCGGATTGAGGGCAAAACCCCTTTAATACAATTAAAAAAAGAGAAACAAAGACATGGTTTTGGGGTTTTCCCTCCTATTTTTTTACATGCAAGTTTTTTTAAATAGTTTTAATTCAGAAAACACATTTTTAAAAAAAGCTGGTAAAAAAAATTTTCCCCTGAAAAGTACAAGGGAGGTAACAAAGGGAAAAATTTAAACCGAGGGGGTTTTTCCCGAAAGGGCAGGGGGTATGGAGCCCCCCGGGAAAAGAACAAAGTACAAGACAATTTTTCCCCACACTTGAGTAAAAGAGAAAAAGAATGCCCCAAAAAAAAGGGGACCGGGGGGAAAAGGAGCTTAACCCCCCATATTTCCAAGTGAAGCTCCAATTTTGGGCCCCACTCATACGGGGGGGCAAAAACCCCTAAACCCCGGGCAGGGACAGTATATGTCCAGTGAAACAAAATTTGGGGGTTTTAAAGAAATCCTTTTTTTCCCGGGCCCCTTTTTTAAACTGGGGTCATGCAGGTTTGGGGGGTCATGCGTGCCCCCCGGACAGGTATAGTAAAGTCCAGTTTCAACTAAAAGGTTTGGGTTTAAAGACCCTTTTCCCGGCACTTTTTTTTTTGAGGGTCAGACAGGTTCAATGGTTTATTAAAATGCGGTCCAGGACGGAAAAGTTAATGGGCCCCGTTTTAAATAAAAAGGTGGTTGAAAGATCCTTTTTTTTTTGCACTTTTTTTAAACTTTGGGGCAGACAAGGGGTTTTAAAAATCATACTGTGGGACAAACAGGGATGTCAATGTCCAGTTCAACTAAAATGGGGGGTTGGGAAAAACTCCTTTTTTTTCCCGGGACTTTTTAATCTGGGGGGCAAGCAGGTTTGGGGCTCAAAGCTGTGGGCCCCGGACAGGAAAAGTCAATTTTCCCCTTTTAAAAAAAAATGGTGGTTGAAAAAACTTTCCTTTTTTTGGCAAAATTTTTTAACTGGGGTCATTAGGTTTTTGGGGGTCAAAAACTGTGGCCCAGGGCAGGTATAGGCAAAGTTTCCCGTGAAAAAAAAATGGGGGTTTTAAAAAACCCTATTTTTTTCCGGGAAATTTTTAATCGGGTCATGCAGTTTTTGGGGTCATGCTGCGTTTTCCCGGACAGGGGAAAATTTAATGTCCAGTTCCCAAAAAAAATTTTGTTCAAATCATACTGCCTTTTTGGGACTTTTTTAAAATTTTTGGGTGGGGCCCTGCAGGGTTTAAAAAGGGTCATGCTGTGGGGGCAAGACAGGGATAGTGGGAAAGGTCTGGATTTTTTTTTTTGTGGCCTTTTTTAACCTTTAAATTTGTTTTCCTAAAATGTAGCACGTATCCATTTGACTGTTTGGAAGTTAATTCCAGCTTCCCCAAACCCTGTTTTGGGGGTAAGAATGAATTGTTGTTTTCTCCCCCCATAGACTTTTTAAAGGTCATCGGTCATAAACTAAACATCGACCATTCGAAATATCTTGGGCGATGATGGCCACTATCGACCATCGAAACCCAAATTTGGGGGGCCGATGGGCCAAAGTAATCCTCAACACTAGTCCCTCACATACAAGTTTTGGGGCTGGGAAAAAACCCTGTGATGCTATTAGCTGAAACCAAGGGCCCAAAAGTGAAAAAAGAAGAGTAGAGAACCCAGGACTGACCCTCAGGGAGGGGGAGAGGAGTAGATGGTGCGAGAGTGAGAAATGCTAAATCAGTGAAATACTGTATGCGGAAATCCAAGAAAAGGCCAAGTTAAACATTAAGATGGGTGAAAGGGTTTTTAGGGATGAGGGAAAAGGTTTTACAGTGTCAAAGGCAGAGGACAGATCTAAGAAGAGAAGTGCAGAGTGGTGGTGTACATTTTTAGTGATTACTAGTGATTACTAGGTCATTGTTTAAAATTTTGGGTTAAAGGGGGGTTTTTTTTTTGGGGTATGGGAAATTTTAAAAAAACCCGATTGCGCAGGTCCCAAAAAAAGATTTTGGGAAAAGAGATGAGGAAAAGTTCAAGAAATGTTCGTTTTAAAGAGTTCAAAGGCAAATGGAAGCAGTGAGATAGGGCAGTAGTTGGATGGGGGAAGGGTCAAGAGATGTCTTTTTAAGGTTGGGTGTGATGTTAGCATGTTTAAAGAAGGAAGGGATGGTGTCAAAATTTAAACTGTACTTAGATCAGATATGTTTGAGATGTTTGATAATGGAAGAGGCGGGTGAAAACTAGGTTCAATGTGTGTCCCTCTTTGTTGGTGGCTCCAAATGTCCACTGTGAGAGGCCAAAGGAAGAGTTAAGCAATAGGGCGGACAACGTCTGTAAAACTGTCTGTCTAAGACTTTTCTGTTGCTCATACAGCAAACCAATCAGAGTTCCCCCTCTCTCTCTACTTTTCACAGACCAGTTCATAGTGTAAATGAAAGGGAACGCTGAAAATGCGCGGTTTTGACTATGCGGGAACAAGAAAAAGCGTCTTAGACCAAAGACCAGTTCCTTCAGACATAAGTCCTCCCTTCAGAGTTTGTTGGCAGCTGAGTGCGATGTATCGATAGTGATGTTGAAATCTCCCATGATGATAAAGGGAATGTCAGTGGAAAGAAAGTAGAGAAGCCATAAATCAAAATGGTCAAGGAAGACTGTGGTAGGGTCTGGATGGCGGGTCAACAAGGACCAAGGACAGGCCACCTTTGGCATGTCAGAGGCGGGAGTAGATTTGGGACGGAGTGGCACTTAAATGAGAGGGAGTGTGAGGGGAAGTAGAGGTGGAGTGGGTACAAAGGAACAGGAGAAGGCCAACACCTCCACCATGTTTCTGTTCACCCTAACCTCAAGGGCAGCGTATTCGGAGCAGCTATTGCCCAGCATACACATACCAAAGGGTTATACAGGGGGACATCAAATTACAGGCAGGGTAATTGCAATGAGTAGTTGTCCAGACAGACACATACTTGTGAATGAGAGAAGAAGTGCGGAATGTCTTATAAAGGAGAGGCGAAAGTTTTTGGTGCTACATAATGCTTAGTTCTGGTTTTAATTTATCCTCATACTTAGAAAATTGGCCATACTTTGAACATGGCCACATCTAACTGAAGGGAGCACCCTGTCATGCTGGAATGGCATAGACAGATGCAACAGGAAACTTTGATTTTGTTGTAAAATAAAACACCTAAAAAGACTACCACAAAATGAAATCTCAGAAAGTAACATTATTTATTTTATCTGCTCAAAGCATAAAATAGAAACAGCGAGTACAAACTCGACGGTAAAGATGGAACCACATCAACAAGGACCCTTTTTACGTGATTCACTAAATACCAGTATAACCTTGGACATTTCCATAGAATGATACAAATCTGCAGCAATAGTGTTGAGCTTAGATATGGGTATCGTTAAATTACAACCTGAATCCAAGCCAGAATGTATATCTGGAAAAACAAATGAACTCCAAACCCTCACATCTTAATGCTGGGCCAAACAGAAATTAGTGTATTAGGATTTTTATCTGAGCTTTAAGATTAAACATCCTTACCATTTCCTGATATAACGCTCCCAGTCCCTCCTGACTCCTGTTGCAGCCTAAATCTTGACTGGTCCACCTTGTACGTCCGCCATGTTACAAAAAGCGTGTCACTTCTAGTCGATGCTTATATTTAGAGATGGGCGAATTTCCCAAAATTCGTTTCGTTCACTATCGCCTGAATTCTTGGCAAAAAAAATAACTTCTTCCAATTAACTTCGGCCATGAGAATCACGTTAAAAAAAGCTATTAAAAGGCTGCACAGAGCCTGCAGGGTGCTGTAGTAACGTTCTGTATCTCCATGCTTAAGGATCTGCCAGAGTGGAGCATTGGTTTGGTCTGCATACAATGTTTTGTTTTAGTATTACCCGCACCATGACGCCGTCCTATGCGCTCTCAAGAATCCGCTTCACTATAAAATTCCCTGGCAACTAAGAGGGCATAAAATGACCCAAAAAACTGAAGGGGAATGTTAGCGCTGATAAAGTCATTGTACAAGCGAACAGCTGAAAAAACAAGCTGAGGGCTCAGTGTGTCATACAGAACTAGTGACAGACGTGTGTGAGGTGACGTGCGGCAGCCGCAAACAAGCATGTGAGGTCAAGACAGTAAGACACATATGACACAAATGTCCTAGGTCACGGCAGCAGTCCACTAGCAGCCAGCAAGAAGGTCGAGGAAGTGGGCACAATGAACACAGAGTTTAGGTCACAACAGCAGCAGCCACAGCACAGCACATGAGTTCAGACAGTGCACAATTACACAGAGTTGTTTATGGTCACAGAGCTACAGCCACACGAGCAGCATCAAGATTTCAGGTGACAGATGGGCACAGATTGGTACAATCCTTGGGAGTGTGGAGCAAAAACAGGAATAGTGCCTACAGAGAGATTGGGACCAATGACGTACAGTGTGAGGGTTACACCGTCTATGCTTCCACAGCAAGCAGCTAATGCTTTCTATGACTAAATTGTCATCAAATTGACACAAGTGTGTAGGATCACTAGAGTCTAGCGAGCTCACAACATCAGCATGAGGTCATACAGAGTGGAGCACAATGACATGTTGATGTTTAGAGTGTCCTGGCCTAGCAGCCATCAGCCGCAGCCATGAGGTAAGAAACAGGTGGCACAATGACACAGTTGTGAAAGTCACGCAGCAGCCACAGCAGAAGCTTGAGTCAGACAGTGGCACCAATGACAGTGAGTAGTTCAACAGGCAGCAGCCACAGCAGCAGCAATGAGTCAGACATGTGGCACAATGACACATGTGATGTAGGGTTCACAGGCAGCAGCACCACAGCAAGCAGCATGAGGTGAGAGCAGTAGTCAACAATTTACATTCTGAGGTGGCAAAAACAGGAGGTAAGGCACAGAGTGTGACAATCTGACACATGTGTAGAGTCCTTGGCAGCAAGCCACAGCAACCGGAGAGCATGAGGTCATACAGTGAGGCAACTGACATAGCTGTGTAGGTCACGGGAGTGCCCCCCCCCCCCCCCCCCAGGCCAGCCTCCCGCAGCACATGAGTCAGACAGATGGCACAATGACATTCTGATGTGTGCAAAAACAGAATAGGCCACGAGTGGGACCAATGACCACAGAGGCGGAGGTCACGGCAGCAGCCAACAGAAGCACAGCAGCAGCGAAGATGTCAGACAGTAATGGCACAAATGACACAGTGTATATGCAGGGCAGCAGCCCACAAACAGCAGCAATGAGGTCAGAAGACCGTGGCACAATGACGTGTGGTAGGTCACGTCAGGCAGCCACAGCACACAGGAGGTCTATCGATAGGCATCAATTAACACATTATGTAGGATCACGGCAGCAGCCACAGCACAGTATGAGGTCAGACAGTGGCACAATGACATACTGGAGGTGGCAAAAACAGACTAGCCTCAGAGTGGGACAATGACACAGTGTGTAGGTCACGGCACAAGCCACAGCACAGCATGAGGTCAGGAACAGTGGCACATGACATTCTGCAGTTTTGGCAAAAACCAGTAATAGGCCACAGAGTGGCACAATGACCAGAGAGTGGAGGTGACGGCGGCAAGAGCAACAGCATGAGGTCAGAGAGTGGCACAAGGAACACAGTGTGGAGGTCACGGCACAAGCCACAGGCAGCAGCATGAGGTCAGACAGGTGGCACAATGACAGAGTGTGAGGTGGCTGGCAATAAAATACTGGCAGTTACCCTGGTTAAGAAGGTTTGGTGCAGATGGAGAAACTGTCAGCAGATTGTTGTGTCATCAGGGACGTGGTGCGGCATCAGAAATTAGTGGCTGAAGGCAGGGGTAGTTGAACCCAGACTCATTTCTCACAGTTGGGTGAGAGCGTCATGGCTGATATAGTCTGACGCCTAAGGCATTGTGTGTGGAAATCCAGGCCGATCCACGCCAGAGTCAACTTTACAAAAGGTCATTATCGTCTCCACATTTCCCGTGGACAATGCGGGTTCTCCTTCGGTAACATGGCCCCCACCTCACTGAACACGAACAACCGCTCTGATGCTCACAACTACTGGCCGGTGCCAGAACAGTTTCATCTCCACTGCAATACATCGGCAAGATGCTGCCACAACAAATTCCAGATTCTTAGGCTGCCCAGTAGTCCAGCCGATCTTCTAACTAGGTGCAGAGTGGCATTCCAAAGTAGGTCCCACCACCTGTTTTGGTCAGGTCTGCTCCAGGTCCTGAGGGGGCTGCTTCTTGCTTCTGGGCGACTGCCTCCTCACTATGCGGTTGAAGGAAGCTGCTCATCAGTGACTCCAGACAAATAGTTGCTGCTGTATGGAGCTGGTACTGCTTCGGACCATTGACCCCCACCTTCCCCCTGCAGCTGCGGCAGTATACGTGAGCGCTGAAGAACCCATCCGGTCCTTAACCGTCAGAGGATGGGACGAAGCCGACACATGGTCAGGCGGCCAACCTGACTATGGATGATTTCCCAATATATTTTGAGTTTTTTCATCCCTCTCAAAAGCTGGGAAAAAGGCTCCCATTTTGGACCGGTAGCGAGGGTCCAATAGGTGGAGAGCCAAAGTCATCCCCTGCCGGATTCTGACTATTCGGCTGTCACTAGCCAGGCAAATCAGCATGCTGAGCGGCCATCTGCACAAGTATACGTACCGAGGGACACCCTGCCGGATCCATCTCCACTGTATACTGCATAACGGTCTTGCGGGTCATCTGCCTCGTCTTCTCATCTCCATCTAAGCTCCTCCAGCTGGCTCCTGCATCCCCTCCACTCTTTTCACCTGGGTAGAAAATCCACTCATATTCAACCAGACCAATGCTTCTGCTCCAATGTCCCATACATTCCTCCTCCTACAATTCAGTCCCGCACCGACTCATGTGTCGCGGAGAATGTAGTCCCCACGTCTCCAGTCCCCTGCCCAGTACAGATGTTTCAGCATCTGTTCCAGTACATGAAGCAGAGGCATGATGTTAATTCATCCCGTAGTCTGGCGACTGAACAATAACATCGCCTCCTCGAATGCCTCCAACAAACTGCAGGTGTCACCGCATGAGCATGCCACTGGCTGACATCAAAGTTACACAGGGTAGTACTTCTTATCGTGCCTGGATCATCAAAAAATCGATATGGCCTTTCTCTCTGTATTCATACAGTCGGTCCAACATGGTGCAGCTGGAATTCCAACGGGTGGAAACATCGCATATCAGAGTGAGTTGGAGGAGGCCGTTTCTGCCCCGCTGTAGCAACTCGAGGAGGGTGTTCCTGCTTTGTACAATGGACATAAAGTGCGATCCAGTTTCCGGCCATTTACAAATGTTTTCTGAAGGATCGGGTGAAAGGACTTCAGGAACCTTTTTCACACCAAGCTACCAGGATTGAACACGTGCGCCATGGCAGGCGCATGGACATCCCTCCTCAGATGCAGCACTAGACACATGTTCCTCCCATTGTCCAACACCAAATGAGTTCCGATTGCAGTTGGCAGCGATAAAGCCACACATACGATTTCTTGCTACATGACTCGGAGCAGTTTCTCCCTGTCTGTGACTTCGATTCGGCCGAGTGCAAGCAGGTGTCCATAACTGCGTACACCGCTTTGTGCCCTACACACTGTGTATTATGTAGAGTATCTGGTTGAGGCTGAGATGGTGTAGTGGAGAGAGAGGAGGAAGAGCCGACATTGAGAGCAGAGGAGCCACGCACGTTTGACAACGAATGGAGGAGAAAGCGCCCGTCTCTCTTGTCCAAGTTGTTTGGTGATGCTGGCGGCTGGAAGGCACATCTCACCCAGTGGGCCGTAAAGGACCATGTACTGTCCCTGACCGTAGTTACAGCTCCAGACTTCCGTGCTGCAGTAGCACCTTGGAACAAACCGATAACTCAAGGACTGGAGCCCACGCTTCTGTCTACATATTTTATGAAGTGCTGGTACTAGGCCGTTTTGGAAAATAAATTTACGGCTTGGAACTCTCCATCGTCGGCTCGGCACAACCATATCGTTCTCTTAAACGGAGCAGAGATCAACGCAATTGGAAAGGGAAGACTGAAGAACCAACAACTTGACAAGGAGCACTGGTCAGTCTGCTGCCACCTTAGGATGTTTGGACATACTGTTGTCTCTTTGCAATCTCGCCTCACAGAACGACTGCTGGCGCATGAATAGCGAGGAGCAGAGCATCTGGACCGGAGATATGTCAACGATAAACAGCTCTCCCTTCTGCAGAGGTGTTGAGGCCTTGACTTGGCTGCAGATGGCATGCGTGCCACTGGTCTCTGCTTCTGCGATGCAGATGCAGGCGGCGGCAGGATGGACCCACCAAATCTGAGACACTGTTTCTCCCTAGGTCCACGGGATGGTGACAGCTGCATGTGTTGACGCAAGGTCCCGAGGTGGCCAACGTTAGCTCCCAGGCCACGCTTCACTTTCTGCTTATAGATTCTATATAGCCCATAAGTAGATTCTTTTTTCGAGCTCCTCCGGTGTCTTAGCAAAGAACTGCCGACATCCGCGGAGTATCGATTTTAACCTGCCAACGGCTCCGCACTGAGTGACTACTGCCGCCACTGCCATTCGCTGAGCCCGCTGTGCCACTACTTTCTTGGCCCTGGCGAAGCGGGTTTTTTAAACCCCATGACGCTTGGCTCCCCGACCTCACAACGCTGCTAACCTGCTGACTCACGGCCCACACCCACTCTTGCCTGGCATGCGCCGACAGCCTGAGACGCGCAAGCTGACGCCCTCGTCTCCCTGACGATGATGAAGCCCTTGCCTCACCCCGCTCCCAAGTGAGTCGGCTAACATCATATCTATTAGTGTTTCATCGCACTCTGTCCTCATCACCGTCTTGTTATGCAGAGGCTGACCCCCTCCCAACATGACCTCGCCATGCCACGACTCCAACATCTATACTTTGCCGCCTATTGCAAAAAGCAGGGTATATGGCCCCATTTTCTCCAGTGCCAAGTAGCTGTATGACTGCCGTCCCCTTCCTCAAATTGTTCATGCTGCGCTAAATAGTGGCGCTGAGTCCCAGACCGAGCATAGTAGATTTCTCTGGCTTAGGAACCGGAGGGACCAGAGGCGGGTGAGGACAGGGAGGGCCGCTGACCCCCGCTCCGGGCCATGCCAACTAAGTTGTGTCTGACTTCCCAACCGATTCTTGGCTGGGGTTGTCTCAAGATGTCATCTGGAGGAGGGGTGGGGGTTGGACAAGGGGGGGGGGGGGTCCCTTTGGATGATCATTCCCAACTTCAAGAACCCTTTAGGTTTGCTAGCCAGTACAAAGACACACGACAAATAAAAAATAATTAAAAAATATGAATGAAGGTATCAAACGGCCGAGGCGTGAGAGTTTGACGTAATAGGGTGCTTGAACAGTTGTGGCCGAGTATAAAATCTTACCCGTTGAATGGGTGACTTCCCATGGCTATGACGATACAGGTACCCTGTGCTGTGGTGGTACTGGTGGATGGACGATCCTGGGACCTAGAGAATGTTTTTTATGCCTTGGTGCGGAGGTGGCCTAGCCATCCCTGTCTTCTTGTACTCTGTACATGAGCCAGTTAGTTTCTATGAAAACAAGAAAATACCTTACAACTGTGATTGCTGCAGAAATCTGTTAGTATGAAGAAAATCCATCAAACACCTAGTAGATAGTATATTGACAAAATAGCCAAATTGAACCCAGGTAACCAATCGTGGTGAAAACCCTTTGAAATAAAAATTGCGCTAGGAGTCGCACAAATGGAGGACAGCGAGAAAAATCATAACTTGTGATGAGCCGAAACCAAGCCGTTCATTTAGGTACAAAAAATACAGAAGTAATAAAAAGCCCCAACAGCAAAAAAATAACCTAACGAAATGAAATTAAGTGGCTACAGGAATTATTACTTTCTGTAGGTGGTATAAAACACAAAAGTTTCATTTTTGTATACTTGTAAATTAGCAACTGCATACAATCGGTCGTCTATATTTAACTGACCTACTGGGAACTTGTGTAAAATTTGTCGCTAGAAGAATTGAATATACCTACTGTATAGCACACACACAAACTAGATGAGCTATTTCGCTGTAAGTATAACAATTGCGTAGATTTTTTACTGCCAACAGTCAACAATCGAAAAAATTTAAGTCATTTAAACCTAGTGGTAGCGAAATTTCCACATTCCAGTCTACCCAATGTCCCCCAAACGAACGCACTCAAAATAAGATGTCCCAATCTCCCCAATCCTCTTAATGACGAAAATATCACACAGACCTACCCTCCTCTTACAGCGACACCTCCCCCAACCTAACACCACAAATATCAGTTTAGAGGCATAACCAGTTCGCCAAAACAATATATGCCCACCAGTAACAAACTAGTAGCAAGCAAAATAGTACGCGAAGAGTTAGACCCAGCGGTGTTAAAACCCGGACAAGCCCCGGCCACCCACCGCATACACCCCATAGAACAACCCTCAAATATCATTTTAGAATAAAGCTAACCAGTGCGCCTCCCATAGCACACAATAGATACTGTTAACCTCTTCGATATGCCTCCCACCCCTAAGGCACAATTGTCATTGTGGAACGAATCCCTCCCAGGGCATCACCACCACTCAAAACCAACACCCCATTCTGACAAAAGTAGTCTCCAAACCACAAATGTCATAGTGTCCTAGCCACAGAAACACTAGCCATAGGACCGCTAGAAAAAGAAACGACACGCCGAATCGAAATAAATTAAATTCCTCAACCACACCCAACTCTCCCCCCCCCCCCCCTCCCCACCCACTACTCACCCCCCAACAACTACCAACCCCCAAACCCCCTTCCCTCCGAAGGACATCAAACCCAAGCTCCCCATTTCCCCCTTACACAAACAATACGAGCCCTCCCCAGATCTCCCCCCATCCCGTTAGGAACCACAAACGTTCCCCTGTGGGCCCACTATCATCCACTACCCCTCTATGACCAACCACCACCCCAGTGCAGAACATTGTCGCTCCAAATACATTGATCCGCCAAAGCAAGCGCGTATATACAAATAGCAATGACCCCTACACATCAATATAATACATGAATAAGTATGTAACTTATTGGTGACTAATAATACAAACAACACTCCATCCTCAACGGCCCACCTGTCCCAATTCGGAAGCAATGCAACCCTCTCATAAAAAAGGAGTCACAAAGCCAGAATTACAAGAATACTTCTCCTCTGAACAGCTATCATAACCCACCAATCACAGGCAGATGTCCCCCAAGATATTATCAACAACACGCACACCATCCACGCCCCCCCACAACCTACCCACATCGCCTAACAAGATATTATATCAAGCCTCCGACTCAACTTAATCTACCCCTGCAGCGCCCCATTTATTAGACCTTAGGCCTTCCACAACTGTTCCGCCAGAACCCCTACCGCGACATATATCGGTACGGCCCCATCCTGAACAACCAACCCGCCAACCCTTACCCCTCTCCATGCATTGTTTCAGCGCACAACCCATAACCGTAAAGTGGAGGAGCGTATGAGCGCTCCCAGGCGTCGGCGCCCACGTACTTATATAGTCGCGGTTACGTCACAGAATCCCGCCAGTCTCAGATTGGCTTCATCTCTGCACATGTGCATGCATGCTATGCCCTTTCTTCGCTCCCAGAGTGCTTTGCCCGCATGTAATCGCCATGTGCTACGCAGCCATTTTATCAATACAAAAGTCAATTTTCGTTCACGACAGTCCGAATGTACCCAAACTCCACTGTCGTTCAGTAGCCATAGCCGAAGTTTTTCCTGAAATTCTAAACGAATTCCACTTCGTTAGAATCAATTCGCCCATCTCTACTTATATTGCAAGTGATGTCAAATGGAAGTAACTGATGAGGTGACGTATTGAGATGTCACTTCTAGTCGATGCCTCTACAGCAAGTGATGTCAACTGCAAGTGACTGATGAGGTGATGTTATGAAGGGTGTTTAGGTTACACTCGGAGCGAGTAGGGCCCTGGGATATAAAGGAATACCAAGTTAACCCTTAAAAGCTAATAAAAAGCCCTAAACATAGGCCCAACTTAAAGTTAAGAATAGTTTTAGGATGTCCGGAAACTGATTTTTTTTCCAAAGGCCGGTTGAACCACTTTTGAACTGAACAGAGCCCTATTTGAGGAACCCTATACAGTTGCTATAGAAGGAGTCTGTTATTAAAAATTGCCCATCATATTTGTAACACATGCATTTCAAACAGCACTGTAGGGTGCAATCCATTACAAAATCTGAACAGATTATAATGGACAATATATGTTTGCCTTGGAATTTCTCTATTAAAATAAAAAAGCCTTAATTCTAACCTACTAAAAATCATAAATGTGCATTGTAAACAAAAACTTTAAAGTGGGTCATAACAATGGATGATATATGTATTAACGGCTTGGTAGAATACTGAAAACTAAAAGGTTTCCATAAGAAAAATGATACCTCTACTGGAGATTAATTGTGGAAAAAAAATGTTTTGGAGGTTGGCTGCTTGACAGCAGTAAAGTTATTTGCCAGTGTTTAAACAACATTTGCAGGAAATCTAGCAACGGAAATAGGGTTAAAGGAGCAGTCACAAGTATTAACATAGTAGTGAAGTAATCTGCCTGCTCATTTGGATCATTCATTAGTTCTCACTTCAATTTACTATAAATGGTGAAAATTCAACACATGCACAAGAGTAAAACTAATACATCAAGAATAACCACTTCAACCATTCAACAAGTTTAATGAGCCTTGGTATAGTGTGGAGGGGTAGGAAGAGGAATCAAACATGGATACATTCCAGATTCAAATCTTCAGAAAGTTAAATCTACTTCTATTACAATCTGATGCTTTCTCCAGGTAGATTGATTAAGTATCAAGTATTTCTTACTGACTTGTTTAAAATAGTTTTGTAGAAATAAGTGCCTGAGAATGTAGCATAACTAAAGAACAAGTATTATTTAAATGCTTAGTAAAACACATAATTATCTACATTATAAATCCTCTAATCTGTTCAATCTATTGCAAAGAATGAAACATAGGCTATGTCTGATATAGTGTATACGAGATAGCGACAATGATTCTAACGAATTGGAATTCATTAAAATTTCAGAAAACTTCGGTTCTGAACGAAAGTCGAAAGTTTGGGGTTCCTTCGGCGTGAACGAAGTTGTGCTTATTTCACTGATAAAATGGCTTGCGAGCATCATGGCGTATACATAGGGCAAAGAATCTCTGGGAGGAAGAAGGGCATAGCCTGCATGACATGTGTGCAGAGATGGAAGCCAATCAGAGACCGGCGGAGATCTGTGACGTCAAGTCACTGCACAATATAAGTTCCGGGCGCGATGCTGGGCAGCTCATACCGCCTCGACTGAACTGATTCAGTGGAAAGGTGCTTGCGCGGCTGATTGTTTACTAAGAACAGATTTTTATACAGCAGCGATTTTTTGCCGGTGTCCAGCTTGTTTCAGAAGACTGCTTCTCTTAACGTTATATTTTTCTGATTTTTTGGGTATTGATCTGAAATCCCATGTGAGCGTCCACTGTAGCTGCAATATGCATTTAAATCCTATCTGCTCACAAGCAGCATTGAATATCCCAAGGGGGAACTAATGCCATTCTGTTGTATTCCTTTAAAGAAACAGCGTTTTTACAATACAAATACACTTCATTTTTGCTCACAATTCTTTGGCGCATATTTACTCCAGGGGTTATTAAGTGTAGTTGTTTATTCAGTCTGTTGTGACTCCAAAACCAGACATTTTCACCACCAAAATATATACATTTTTCCTGTAGCCTAATTCACAAGCAAAGGTTAATATACAATTTTTATCCTCTTGTTGTGTGGCGTAAAAAACACTGCAAGATGTATACGCGCTACAAAGCTAGTAAGTTTGAGTGGTGGCTCATTGTTTGGCGCAATTTACATCCAGGGGCTAATTTACAGCGTTGTTTTTCAGTCTGTGGTGACTCCAAGAAACCGTCATTTTCACCTGCCAAAATATATACATTTTTCCAGTGCCTAATTCACATGCAAAAGGTTAATTACAATTTATCTCTTGTTGTGTGGCGTAAAAAAACCACGCAATTGTAACACCTACAAAGCAAGTAGGTTGTGGTGGCTCAATTCTTGGCGCAATTTACATCCCAAGGGTTCTTAACTAAGTATTTTTCCTGCAGTTGCCACTCAGTAAAAGAAACACTTTCTTTTTCACACCGCCACAGAAGATAATTCTGTAGATAATTCATATCCGATGGTTAATAAGCCTTTACATTCAGTAAAAAAATACATATAGTTTTTTAAACGCACATCAAAAGTAAATTTTTTCCTGCCCATATTGTGGAGCGCAATTTATATCCAATGGTTAACCAAGCTTCTTAGTGCTTCATTATGGAGTCAAATACAGTGTGTGTATTTATCATATACAGATACTCTTCATCAAACAGTGTCCTGTACATTATAGAACAAACAGTATTCAGACAGAGAGTAAGGCAGGATCTTCAACTGCAAAGTGCAGAGCACAATATTCTGGAGCAGGCCCGAGGTCGCAGCACCAACAAGGGGACGTCGCAGTGCAGGGGTCACTGCGGTGAGGCAACAACTGCGCTGTCATCTAGCGCCGTGTGCGGCTAGCAACCCAATGGTTTCTTGATTGGTTGACTAGGTCATCCACTTCCACTAATGGACATCTGTACAACCCCAGCCAAGAGTCGGTGGGAAAGTCCAGACACTCAATCCTTAAGTTGGCATTGGCCCTGGAGCGGATCATGCGCCCTCACCCTAGTTCCGTCATGCCCGCTCTTGTCCCATCCGGTTCCCTCACCAGAGATCTACTATGTGGTCTGGGCTCAGTGCCACTATATAGCTGAGGATGAACAATTTTGAGGAGGCGTCAGCAGCTACTTGGCAGCACGAAGAAATGGGGTCCAAAAAATCCCTGCTTCTTGCAGAAAGGCGCAAAGTAATAGATGTTGAAGTGGCATGGGAGGTCATTTTTTGTGAGGGTCAGCGTCTGCATACCAAGACCGGTGATTGGAGGACATCGCAAGTGACTCTTGAAACACAAGATAATGATGATGTAGCCGACCGCACTTGGGAGCCGAGGTTCAGGCAAGGGCTTCATCATCGTCAAGGAGAAAGAGGGCGTCAGCTTGCGTCGTCAGGCAGCAGGCGCAGTCCAGCAAGTGGGTCGTGTGGCCGTGAGACAGTCAGGATACAGCAGTGTGAGGTTCCGGGAGCCAAGCGGCCACGGGTAAAAAACCCAAGCATTCGTTCCCCAACGAGGCGATGCAAAGAGACAACATATCCGTCCAAACCATCCTAAGGTGCAGAAGCGACTAGTATACACCTGTCCAAGTTGTTGTGACTAAGAGACAAGTCCTCCCCTTTCCAAATGTGGACTCTGCAACCGTCAGAGAACTAATGACTTTTTGCCGAGCCGATATGGAGAGTCCAAGCCCGAATTCTTTTCAAAAAGCAGTACCAGCACTTCATAAATATGTAGAACAGAAGGTGGGCCAGTCCTTGTACTTATCGGGTTTTGTTCCAAGGTGCACGGCAGCGTGGACGTCTGAGCTGTAACTACGGTCAGGCCCGTACATGTCCTTTACGGCCCACTGGGTGAATGAGCTTCCGGGCCCAGGCACACCAACAACTCTGGACAGAGAGACGCCACTTTCTCCCCAACTTGTCAAACTGCGCTCCATTGCGCAACAGTCCGCGCTCCATCCTCCTCCTCCCACCAACCACCACCCATCTCAGCCTCCACAAGTACTAGCCCATCATAACCACAATGATATGGGCACAGCGGTGTCACGCATGCTTCTACAACCTGGCTTGCCTCTGGCGAACGAAGTCATAACAGGGGAGGACTGCAATTCCGCGATCATGCACAAGAAATCGATGTGGTGGCTTCCTCTCCGCCTGCCAACTGCAAATGCGGACCATGGTGACGTACAATGGGAGTAAGCATGGTGTCCCGCTGCAACCGCGGAGGGATGTCCCATGCGCCCTGCATGGCGCATGTGTTTCAATCTGGTAGTGACAGTTCCTGAAGTCTTTCCACCGATCTTCAGAACATTCTGACAATGGCCAAGGAAACTGTGCATCACTTCATCCATTACCTACAAAGCCTCCTCAGAGTTGCAAGAGCAGAACGGCCTCTCCCCAACACACTCTGATAGCAATATTTTCCACGTTGGAATTCTCATCCAGCCTGCACATGTTGGACCGACTGTATTGAAACAAGAAATGGCCATTAACGATTATTTTGATGATCCAGGCGGAACAAGGAGTAACTCCCTTGTGAACTTTGATGTCCAGCCAGTCTGTGCAGCTCATGTGTGACACCTAGCCGTTTGTTGAGGGCCATTCGAGGAGGCGAACGTTTATTTGTCAGTCGCGCAGGACCAACGGGAAGAATAACAACCCCGTCATTCCACTGAGCTTCATGTCCTGGAACAGATTGCTTGAAAAAATCTGTCTGGTTCAAAGGGGAATTGGAAGATGTGGCGACTACACCTCGCGACCGTACCATGATCCGCTGGGGACTGAAAAATGGAGAGATGAGAGGAGGACAATGGAGCAGAAGCATTGTCTGGGTGAAATGAGTGGATTACTACCCAGGTGACAAGAGAGGAAGAGCATGAGCAGCTGGAGAGGTAGAGGAGATGATGAAGGACGAGGACCAGATGACCCGCAAGCACCGTGGCATATACAGTGGAGATGGAGGCAGGGAGCCCCTCGGAGTCACTTGTGCAGATGGCCCGCAGCATGCTTATATGTCCTTTTGGCTAGTGACAGCCGATATAGTCAGTCAAACCGGCAGAGTGAATGACTTCTGAAGCCTCCACCCTATTGGAACCCTTCCGCTAACGCGGATCCAAGAATGTTGGAGGCGCTTCTTTCCCTAAAAGCTATTGAGGAGGGAGTGGAAAACTTCAAATACTATAGGGAAATCCTCCGAGAATAGTCATTGGGCCGCTGCCATATAGTGCGGCATCGTACCCTCCCTCCTCTGACAGGACTGACCGGGAGGTTCCTCATGCGCTCACGTACTACATTTAGCCCGCGGCTGCCGGGAAGGTGAAGTGGGTCGGGAGCAGTACCAGCTCCATTAACAGCAACCCTAAGTCTGGAGTCACTGATGACAGCTCCTTCACCCGCCTAGGGAGGAGGGCAGTCCGCCAGCAGCAGCAGCCGCAGGGACCTGGAGCAGACCCTGAACCAACAGGTGGTGGCCTACGTGAAAAAGCCACTCCAGGCCACCCCCAGTTAGAAGATCCGTCTGGACTAACTGGGCAGCCAAACTGGATGTGTGGCCCGCAACTTGCCGAGTTTCAGTGGAGAAGCTGTCACCTGCCCGGCACGTAGTAGTGGCACTCAGAGATGGGTGATTTCATTGCGGTGGGGGCCATCGTTACCCCAAGGAGAAAACCCGCTTGTCCACGGGAAATGTGGAACACTGACCTTGTCAAGATGAATCCAGCGGCTGGATCGCCCAGGATTATACCACACAAAAACAAACCAATAGCCTTTGGCGTCAGACTACACAGCCCTTGACCTCACACCAAACTGTGCGCAAATGACTGGTTCAAACTAACCTGCCTCAGCAACTATTCTGATGCGCCAACCTGAGCCTTATGCACCCATTCTGCAGCATTTTTCTCCATCTGCCACCAACTCTTTACAGGGAACTGGTATTAGGCCTACCTCACCCTCCAACACTCTGGTCCCATTGTTGCCACTTCGGTCTGACCTCAGCAAGCTGCGTAGGCTGCTGCCGTGACCACATCCACATTGTGTCATTGTCCCAATCTGTGGCCTAGCTCCTGTTTTTGCCACCTTCAGAATGTCTGATTGTGCCACTGCCTGTACCCTCATGCTGTGCTGTGTGGGCTGCTGCCGTGACCTCCACACTGTTTCATTGTCCCACTACTGTGGCCTACTCCTTGTTTTTTTTGCCACCATCCAGATGTCATTGGCCACTGTCTGACCTCATGGCTGCTGCAGTGGCGGCTGCCGCGTGACCTACACAGTGTTTCATTGTGCCACTGTTCTGACCTCATGCTGCTGCTGTGGCTGACTGCCGGTGACCCCTCACACTTTGACATTGTCCCACTCTGTGGCCTACTCCTGTTATTGAGGCCGACCTCCAGAATTTGATTGAGCCACTGCCTGAACCTCCATGCTGCTGCAGCTCGTGGCTGCTGCGTGACTCCACACTGTGTCCATTGTCCCCACTCTGTGGCCTACTCTCTGTTTTTGCCACCTCCAGAATGTCATTGTGCCACTGTCGTGACCTCATGCTGCTGCTGTGGCTGCTGCCGGACCTACACACTGGTGTCATTGTGCCACTGTCTGAACCTCATGCTCGGCTGTGGCTGCTGCCATACCCTCGCTCACTAGTGTCATTGGTGCCCACTCTGTGGCCTACTCCCTGTTTTTGCCACCTCCAGAATGTGATTGTGCCACTGTCTGACCTCATGCCTGGCTGCTTGTGGATGCTGCCGTGAACTCCCACACTGTGTCATTGTCCCACTCTGTGGCCTACTCGTTTTTTGCCACCTCCAGAATGTTCCATTGTGCCACTGTATACCTCATGCTGCTGCCTGTGGCTGCTGCTGTGACCTACAAATGTGTTCATTGTGCCACTAGTCTGATCTCATGGCAGCTTCTGTGGCTTGCTGCCGTGACCTACAACAGCTGGTCATTGTCCCACTCTGTGTGGCCTACTCCTGTTTTTTTTGCACCTCCAAATGTTATTGTGCCACTGCGCCTTGACCTCATGCTGCTGCTGTGGATTCTGCTGTGACCTCCACACTGTGATGATTGTCCCACTCTGTGCCATACATCCCTGTTTTTGCCAACTCCAGAATGTCATTGTCCACTGTATGACCCATGCTGCTGTTTGGGGCGCTGCGTGACCTAACCTGTGCATTGTGCCATGTTGACTCATGCTGCTTCTTGGCTGCTGCCGTGACCTCACACTGTGTCTTTGTCCCACTCTGGGCCTACTCCTGTTTTTTTCCCACCTCCAAAATGTTTTGTGCCACTGCCTGACCTCATGCTGTGCGTGGAGCTGGGGACCTCCACAGGGGTTTCTTGTCCCACTTGTGGCCTACCCCTTTTTTGCCACCTCCAAAAAGTCATTGTGCCCCGTCGCCCTCATCTCCCTGTGGCTGCTGCCGTGACCTCACACTGTGCATTGTCCCACTTTCTGACTCAGCGGCTGCTGGGGCTGCTGCCTTTGCCTCCAAAACGGGTTTCATTGTCCCACTCTGTGGCCTACCCCTGTTTTTGCCCCCCTCCAAATGTCATTGTCCCACTGTCTGACCTCAGCCTGCCCCGTGACCTGCACACTGGTCTTGTGCCACGTCTGCCTAAAGCGCTGCTTGGCTGCTCCCGGCCTCCACACGTTCTTTGGGCCCCACTCGTCCCCTATTCCTTTTTTTCCCCCTCCAGAAGTCATTGTGCCACTGCTGACCTCTGCTGCTGTGGCCGCCGTCAACTCCACGCCCTGTCATTTAATTTGCCACCGAGCCTCAGCTTTTTTTTTTTTCCACTTTCTCGGGCATGATTTATCCAAACATTCCCGTTTCGTTTTTTGTTCATTTTGCCCTTTTAAAGTCCCCAGGGAATTTTATAGGAAGCGTTTCTAAGAGCGCGGCAGTCATTGCGTGTCATACTAAAACACAACATTATGAGCCCAAACCAAGCCCCCTTGATTTTTAAGCATGGCACAATGTTTTTCAGCCCCCGGGCGGCCTGTGCACCTGGAAATACTGTTTTTTTAACGTGTTTCATCCCGAAAAATTTTTGAACGAATTTTTTTTTGCCGAGAATTTGGGCGAAGTGAACAAACAATTTCGGGAAATTCCCCCCACCAAAAGTGTATTTTATATTTTTTTCCACGTGATATATGATTCAAAATTCATATATAGATAAATTGGAAAAAAAAACAGGTCCATTGATCTAACCTATAGTCCAAAGACTCCTATAAAAGGCGGATACAAAATTTTTTCCATACAAAGGGGAAAAATTTTCCCTTTCCCAACTCTAAACGTGGGAATTGGGAATAATCCAAGGTTAATGATTTTGTTCCAAAATTTAGTAACTAGACCTGGATATTAATTTTTTTTGAGAAAGACATCTAAACCAGTTTTGAACTTGGGAGAAAGAATCCACCACAAAACTCTTGGGCAGTGAGTTCCATAGTATCACTGCTTTTAAAGTAAGGTAAGAAAAAGGAAAAAGGAGAAACCATAGGCTTCCCCATGTGGTCAAGCCAATATGTGGGGATAAATTACACTACTGCTCACCTTTGAGTAATGTGAGAAAGGATCCAACTCTCCGCTAATTTTCATAAGGTATTTAAATGGGTGCCGTTCGTTGACATAAACAAATAGCCCAAATCCTGCTGCCCCGGGTAAGATCCTCTCCCAGGGGTTTGAGTGAGGATCATTTAACTCTTAAGAAAGAAAAAAAAAAATCCCCCGTCTCTGAAGTGAAACCTTTTTTTCCCCTTTGATGTAGAGGATGCCCCTTGTCATGGTTACAGGCCTATGTGTTAAATAATCATGCAAATCTCTTATACTTTATTTTTAAGATAACTAAATTGCTCCTAAACCATCTTTTTCCAAGCTGAATAATCCCAAGTTTTGATAGCCCCCATTGTTGCTGCAAACCCCGCATTCATTTAGCAAACTTGCTCGACCTCCCGCTCTAGCTCAACCATGTCCTTCTTATATTCTGGTGCCCAAAACTGTATACAGTATTCCATATGTGGTCTCCTCAGTGATTTGTATATCGGCTGTAGGCACTCACTCATGTACAGGGGAGTAACTACCGGGGTAGCAGACGTAGCAGCTGCCATGGGTCCCAGCTCTTAGGGGGCCGGGCCCTGGGGCAGCTGCTACCAACTTCTGCTACCCCCGGTAGTTTCTGCTCCTGCGCCCGCCTGCTCTGCTAATCTGCTACCAGGCGCTGGCCCACCGTGCTGACTTGGGCGTCGGAATGACGTCATATTGTGCCGCCTGCGCCGAGCACTGAGACTGGCCGGGAGCTGAGCTGCGAGGGAGCGTGGCACAGGTGAATAAGGGATTTCTTATTTTTTTAACATTAAAGTAGACTGTCTGGCTACCTACCTGACTCTGGCTACCTACCTGACCCTGGCTACCTACCAGATCCTGGCTACCTACCTGACCCCGCTACCTAGCTGACCCCGGCTACCTACCTGACCCCGGCTACCTACTTGACCCCGGCTACCTAGCTGACCCCGGCTACCTACCTGACCCCAGCTACCTTCCAAAACCTGACTACCAACCAGACCCTGGCTACCTACCTTATCCTGCCTGGCTACCTATGTGACCCTGCCTGCTACCTATCTGACCCTGACTAACTACCTGACCCTGCCTGATACCTATCTGACCCTGCCTGGCTAACTATATGACCCCCTTATAGCCTAACCTGGCCCCTCTATAGTCTACCTGACCCTGCCTGCCTATATGACCCACCCCCTATAGCCTACCTGAACCCCTTTCCTGTGTATATGGCCCCTAAGCCTACCTTAAATGCCTGCCGGGCCTACCAAAGGGGCCCCTTTTATAGCCTACCAAAAAACCCTGCTTGCCTACCTTTTTTCCGCCCTTATAGCCTACCTAAACCCTGCCCTTCCTACCTATATGGCCCTTATACCACCAAAAAACCCTTCTGCCTACCATATGGCTCCTTTAGCCCCCCAAAAAGCCTGTTTGCCTACCTATACCCCTTTTTACCTGCATAAACCCCTGCCTACCTTTTTGGAGCCCCCATAGCCAATTTAACTACGTATTGGGGCCCCACCAATAGCCTACCTACCTAGGGGGGGCCTCACCTATAGCTTACTACTTAGCTACCTGGGTTCCCCCTACTGCCTACTAAGCTACCGGGGGCCCCAAAGCAAAAAGCTTACAAAAGCAACCTGAGGGCTGCCTCCCTAGGGCCAATCTACCTACCTATTTTTACCTCCCCTGTAGCCTACCTATTTGGGGGCCCCACCTACAACCTACCTTTTGGGCCTGCCTATTTAGTTACCTGGGACCTACCTTACAGCCCACCTATCTACCTGGGGGCTACCTACCTTTAAGGGGCCTAACTACGCCTACCTGGGGCCCAAAAATCATTACCTACCTGTAGCCTCCTCCCCAAAATTGAGCCCTTTTAAGGGGCCCTCCCCAACCATCAATGGGAAAATCTACCTGAAACCCATGTTTTCTGAGAGATACGGGCCTTAAAAAAAATTTTCCGGGGAATGAATCCCTGTTCCTCCCCTCTTGACTGGGCCTCTAAGCTAGGGGCCGTCCCCCCCCCGCTCTCCCAGCAAATGGAAATTTTTTTAAAGGTGGGGAGCAGGGAGAAAGGGTGCGGAAAAAGGAGGATTCTAAATATTTTGTGTCTAAATTTTTCAGGACAAGGGGTTGGCTGGGAAAAGTCATCAGGGCCAGTCGGGACGGAAAGGGAAAAAAAGGGGAAAATCAATGCTCATCAAAGAAACGTAAACCCTGTGAGTCCAAAAGATTTTTAACGGCACAATAATCACTTAATGTCAGCAAGTCTGTGTACAGGGGTACTACCACCATTTTTCACTGTTTTGGTGGTAATATAAACCCAAAGGCCCCCTGTTTACACCGTAAATCCCACTATATGGTCACTAAAAGGCATAAAATAGGTCTTTGTATAAACCCTTTATTCATTAATAGTATAGGGGTATTACCCCTGTCCTTTTTGGGGTGGTAATTTGGGGTGGGTCTTTTTGCAGTATAATAAGGCCCCAATGTAAAAAACGCTATTTTAATGTTGATCGGGTAAAAGTGGGATTTGTCTGGTAGGGGGAAAAATTTGGTGAAATTTATGGTGGGTTTTTAAAACCTTCCTTGTTTATCTATTTTTTTGCTTGACTTAAGAGATATTTGTAAATTTTCGTGGGCGGGGGGGGAGAGGCCACCCCAAAACTTGCTAGGGGGGCCCAAGGTTTTCTCATTACGCCCTTTGGTCAAACCTTCTCCTCGGCTCACGTGTTGTTTCCCAACCCCTTTTACTCAACCAAAATCCCCAGGTTTCCGCAGCAAAAGGTTTTAATGGGCCCTTGAAAGAGCGGGGAAAAACCCTTTGGCCGGGAAATTTGGGAAAATGCCACCCAAAATAAAAACTACAACCATTACAAAAAGTCAGCCAAAATTGGGCTGCATCATAGCTATCAAAGGGCCCAAAAAGGTCAGTGCCCTGGGTTTTACTGACCCAAACTACTGGGCTTCCCTACAGAGGCCGGGCCCCCTCGGGGGTACTTCATTAGTTTTAAGTTACAAAAAACCTCTCATTGGCTCTTTTCTAGCGGGAAGACTTTCTGCAGTGACATGTGGAGTTTTTTTTCCCAAAACATTCCCGAAACAGTCCCATAAAATTACTTCACCCCCCATCAGAATCACTTTTTTGCATTTCCCTTTGCCATAAAATTAAACACAGTGTGCTGGATTCAATGACGACACATTTACAAGCGGGATCCCAAAGCCATTTCTCCCCCAAACCGGCAGAAAAATCATATTCATGAATTTTCCCCACACAAAAAACTAAACTCACAGTGTTTCAAAAGCAACTCATTAAACTTTAAAATTTTGGTTGCTACGGGCAACCACTTTAAAGCCCACCTATTATTTTCCCCCTGAAACTATTATGGCAGCAAAAATTTTCCGGGGTGGTTATAAGTTACAGGATATATTTTCCCCATTCAAAATATTTTAGCACTGTTAAACCATGGTTTTAGGGACACACGGGACTGGTATTCTCTACTGCTTTTGGGCCCGGGCATTTTTTTTACCAATTTATTTCAGAAAAGACAGTAAATTTGAAGCTAACTCCGTGAAAAAGCTAACTTTCCCCTGCCCGGCTTTTATAACATAGCATGGAAATTTGAAATGAAAACTTCCAGACTTGGCATAACATCATGTCAGTTTAAAGAGGCATTTTTGGGTATGTAATAAAAGAACATAAGCCCATTAGAAATTTAAAGTACAGGGTTTCACACCCCTTTCGGGCCCCTCATACCTTTTTCTTACCCGGGAAGAGGGCCCTGGGTCCCCCAATTTAAGCGTCCCAGTTCCCATTCATTTGGGTTAGAACAGTGAATCTCCACCCACCATCACCTAACATAGTTTTTTTCCATATAATCAATATTTCCCCAAAACAGATATCTCAACTAAAAGTAATTTTTTACAAAAGGGGACACATCCTTTTGGGGACTTTTCCCTTTAACCAGCTCTTTGGATTCAAACCCACCCAAAAAAATCATGTGCCAAGTTTTAAAGATTTAGAGAAAAAAAAACACTTTAATCAGTTTTTTATCATCATATTTTTTAGCTTGATTTTGTGTTTTAGTTCTAATTGCTTTTGTCTGCCCCTTATTTCAGATAGCTTTTAACACAGCTTTCCTTGAGACAGATGCCCGACCTTTTTTTTTCATTTTGAGTTTTGTGTCCCTGGAAACCCCACGTTAAAACCCTTTAAAACCCCCCAAAAAAAACCCGTATCCCTTTAACCCCCCGCTTAAGGCTATGTTTTTAGATATGAGGAAAAAAAATAAAAGTAGGTTCAGAGTTTTTCCCTACCTTTAATTTTTTTCCCCAAGTTTTTGTCAAAAACCCCATCAAACCAAACAGGGTTTAAAAACTGAGCAACACTTTACACTAGCACCCTAGCCCAGGTTTGCAAAAGTCAACATCATTAAACCATGTTTTTTACAGGCAGCATGCACTAGGCCCTAGATTACTCCCCATTGTCATTTCTGAAATAACATTCCCCTCCCACTGGGGAAAAAAGCCAATAAAACCTATAATAAGCAGTGAGCTAGCAGAGATTTTTAACAGGTTTGGGTGCTTTTCCCTTTTTCCCAGGGACCAACCCGTTTTTGTAAAAAAAAAATTATGCCAATATAATCCTTATAATATAAAAAAAATATAATAGTGAACGGTTTAAAACGTAAGGGAAAAACAGTTTAAACCCCAAACATCATAAACTATATATTTAAAATAATATGAAAAAGAGTTAAACTGCTGCAAAGTTTTTGATATACAGAAAGGGAATATCTCTCCTTAGGGAGACACCTATATAGGTGTGTGGAGATTCCCAAAATTTTTTTTTTGCACTCCCCAAAGCATCTGCATTCCACAAGGCATTATGGAAAAAGGGTTTAGAGAAGCTTACGCCCTCTTTTTTGGGTGTAAAAAATCTTCAATTTGCTTTTGTCCACTAGATCTTTGGAAAGCAAGAAAGGGGGGGTTTTTTTTTGAAGTTTATAAACTTATAGCAGCATCCCAAACCGATCTTTTGATAACCCACAAAAACCGTTAAAAAAAATTAAAAAAAATGAGGGAACTTTCTTATCATTTTCATAGGGTTTCCCAAATTTTCAAGGGCTAAGGTTTTTGCAGCTTCCCGGGTTGGAAAAGCTAATCACAATCATTCCCCGTAAAAAGAAAATGTTATAAAATAAATGGGGGGAATTGTTTTAACGTTTTGGCCCTCTCCCCATTTTCTAAAGTCAAAAATTTTTAGATTACTACAGGGGGGCCCCATACCAAAAACTGTGAAATGGACAAATCCTTTTAAAGCTTTGCTACATCTAAAAGTTCATATGAAAAAATTTCATTTTCAATTTAAAAAACAACACAAACCAAAGATTTCTATATGAAATGAGTTAATCAAAATATTCAACAACATGTTGGATGGGGGAAAAAATGGGCCCATTTAAACCCACCCATATCTGAGGGCCCCAAAAGAAACATAAGCAAAACCTCAGATCAAAGACCGTGAATAAATCTTTCCTTTTTTATTTGCAAAAGGGGCAGCTCCTGAAGGGACAAACTACTGCAATGAAATGGAAAAATGTGGGTTAAATTTAAAAAATTTAACAAAAAAATCCAAAAAGAACTCGTCAAATTTTTTTTTCAGCTGGAAACAGGGGCTTTCCCTTTTGGGGGTTTTGCCCACTTTTCATTTTTTTATTGGTCCAAAGAGCCAAAGGGATAAAAAAGTAGTTATTTTTCAAACATTTTTAAAAAAAACCAAAATAATTCTGTAAATATGTCATGAGAACCCTTGCAATAACTAAGTTTTTTTTTGTTGAAAAAGCTTCTTTCGCTACCTATGTATCTCCAAGGTTTTTCAAACGAAGTTACAGGTTCTTTTAAAAAAGTTAAATTTAAGAAAAGGTAAAATAAGTAGTGGATTTCAGAAACCAAACAATTTTGACAATACCCAAATTTAAACATAAACGCAAAGTATCCCCAAAAATTTAAATTTACAAAGTCTGCAAAAACAAATAACAGACCCTTTTCGCTAACTATAAGAAACAAAATTTAGATTTATACCAACAAAAGGGTTTTTAAAAAACCAGGGAGAAAATAAAAGTGGAAAATATTACCAATGAAGGGAAGTTATCCTAAATAAGGCTGTGGGTGTAATGTTTGGAGTTTAACCAAGGGGACCAAAAAATTTCCCTTTTTATCTCACAACCTGTAGGGGGAGTCAACAAGTTTTTAAATTTTACATTGCAATTAAAGTTAACCCTTTTAAAATTTCTTTTTTGGGGGGAAAATTTACTTAGGATCTTTTTCCAAAAAAGGGGCTATTGCCATTTGGCTTTAGATAAGGTTGGAAAATAACAGTTTTAAAAGTGATTTAAATAGATGAAAAAATCGATATCCAAAACCGCAAATTTAGGGGGTTAGTTGAAAACAAAAACCCCTGAGATTCAGTTGAGAAAATTTTTACGGGCCCCTTTAGGTTGGGTCCGCTGGGGCCACCAAAAGGGGTTGGCCCAAAGCCCCCACCAGGGAGTGGAGTCTAAGTGGGTCCCCTTTTTTCACCAAGCCCGCCCAAAGCGGGGTGGACTTGCGCGGCGGGGGGTCCACCAGGGCCCCTACCACTGGGGGGGCTTGCCTGCGGGGGGGCCAAGGGTAGGGGGAGGGACAGAATCGGGAGCAGGGTCGTAGTCCCGGGGAAAAAGGCAAGAAATTCCCGGGCAGGCGGGTGTGATTTTGGAACGTAAACAGGGAAAGGGCAGGGCAGGGGCAAGGATCGTGGTCGGGGAAACTTTAAAACAAAAGGGTTTTGGTACAAAAGGGAAGGGAAGGCAAGGCTTTTTGGGAAAGCTTTCCCAATAGGCATGTTCACTAAAAAGGGTCCCCGGGGAAAGGCCACTGGGAAGAGGCTGGGCTAAAATAGGAACATTGGCCCCG
>JAODAL010038387.1:0-39289 GCA_025379985.1 Phyllomedusa bahiana
CATCTTTAATAATTTTTAATAATAATCTTTATTTATATAGCACCAACATATTCCACGGCACTTTACAATTTAGAAGGTGTAAGTACAGATAAAAAAACAAATATTACACAGTAAAAAGCTACTAACAGATCAGACACAAGTTGTGAGGGCCCTGCTTGCAAAAGCTTTCAATCTATACAGTAAGTGTGTATGGGTCAGACAAAGGGTGAGATGAGCTTGTTTTACACAATGGTCCTGCTATGTTTCATAAATATGGGGTAGTTAACATAAAAATTGGATGAACCTGCCACACAGTCTGTATAGTTAGATTTAGGAGTCTAGTAGGCGGTGTTATCAGTGATTGGCAGCCTTTTTTATATGAGTATGCATACAGAGATGGCTGTCAATCACTGATACCACCTATTTGACTCCTTTATGCAGAATAAGGAAGGATTTAAATGAATAAAATACAACTTCTACTGAATCTGTACCAAAAGAAATTATCAGTCTGCTTAGGTCCTCTTACTCTGTAGCATGATGCCAGCAGATCAAAAGTATGTTTAATGTGACTGGTTCCCTGTATAACAATGTGAATGCAAAAATAACACTGTCAAGATAGAAAAGCTGTCACAGGCGCGCCCGTGCCCCTGCTTCCAGCGGAGCCCTGTCCCGCACGTCGGGCTCGGGGTCCGCTCGTGTCCTGGCCGCTGTCAGCGTTCACTTACCCGGCCGCGCTCCTGCTCTGTCTGGCTCTGTCTCCCGGCGTGTGGCTCCGCCCCTAGGGGCACGCACGTGCCGGCAGTTTGAATTTAAAGGGGCAGTGCGCCGGTAATTGGTCATTGCCGGGCACTGCTCCTATTTAAGTCCGGCTGTCTAGAGAGTTCCTGTTTGCCTTACCGTGTACCGACCGTCCGCCTTCGTTTACCGACTACGAACCAGAGCCGCCTGTCCTGACCTCCTGCGTGTCTACCGTCTACGAGCCTGAGCCGCCTGCCCTGACCACCTGCCTGTACCCGACTACGAGCCTGTCTGCCGTTCCTGTACCTCGTACCCTTGGCCGCCACCGCAGGCAAGCCCCGCCAGTGGTAGTGACCTGGTGGACTCCCGCCGCAGCAAGACCATCCCGCTTTGCGGCGGGCTCTGGTGAATACCGAGGCCCACTTAGATTCCACTCCGTGGTGGGGGCTTACGCCATTGCCTGTGGTGGTCCAGGGGATCCACCACCAGACTGTTACAGTAGGATCCGGCCATGGATCCCGCCAAGGTACCGTTACCCAGCCTGGCGGATCTGACGACCGTTTTTGCCCGCCAGTCACAGCAACTCGGTCAACAGGCGCAGCAACTTACCCAGCTATCCACCATGTTGCAGCAACTCGTTACCGTCCAGCAGCAGCAACCTCCGTCAGCTCCAGCGGTTGTTCCAGCCCCTATGGTTCCTGTGACTCTGAGAAGGCCCAAGCATCGGCTGTCGCTCCCATCTAAATTCGACGGAGACCCGAAACTTTGCAGGGGGTTCATCACCCAATGCTCTATGCACGTGGAGCTGATGGCTGATCAGTTCCTGTCTGAACGTGCGAAGGTGGCTTTCGTGGTCAGCCTCCTCTCCGGGAAGGCCTTGGCATGGGCTACACCCCTATGGGACAGAGACGACCCAGTGACGGCGGATCTACAGTCGTTCCTCAGTGAGTTCCGCAGTGTGTTCGAGGAACCAGCCCGGGCATCCTCCGCTGAGACAGCCCTCCTAAACCTACGCCAGGGGGACCTGTCTGTAGGAGACTACGCGGTACAGTTCCGTACTCTGGCCTCGGAACGGTCATGGAACAAGGCCGCCCTGTGTACTACCTTCAAGTAGGGGCTCTCAAGCCGAGTTAAGGACGTCTTGGCAGCCAGAGACCTATCGTCTTCCCTCAGAGACCTGATCCGGTTAGCGACCCGCATCGATGCACGCTTCATTGAACGGGAGGAGGAGCTTCAGCAAGAGCGCCAGTCAGCCCAACCTCGCCGGTTTACTCCCCTGGCACCGGTGTTCCAGGGGCGTCCTGCGCCACAACCGCCAACACCCACCGACGAGCCCATGCAGATCGATCGGGCTCGCCTCTCTGAGCAAGAATTGGCCCAGCGCCGGCAAAAGAACTTGTGCCTCTACTGTGGCAGCCCAGAGCATTTTCGGAGGAATTGTCCCAAGCGTCCCAAGCCTGCGGGAAACTCCCGCACCTAGGATCTGTGGGAGAGGCATTCCTAGGTGCAACCTCCTCCGAGGTCCCGGCGGCGGACGCACTGGCCCAAGATATGAAGGTCATCTGGTCCCAGACCCGCCAGTCGCTGCTCCACGCTTCCGAGCGCATGAAGACTCAAGCGGACAGAGGAAGAATCCCCCCTCCAGTCTTCTCCCCAGGTGACAAGGTGTGGCTCTCGTCTCGTTATGTCCGCCTAAAGATGCCTTCTCACAAACTGGAACTCCGGTTCCTGGGACCCTTTGAGGTCATCAGCCGCATCAACCCGGTGTCATACAAACTCCGCCTCCCTTCTACGATGAGAATCCCCAATTCATTTCATGTCTCCTTATTGAAACCCCTGGTCCTTAATCATTTTTCCCAGAAGGCTGTTCCTCCTCCGTCTGTGGCTGATGCGCCCAATATCTTTGAGGTCAAGGATATTCTGGGCATGAGGAGAACTAGGGGAAAGCGATACTTCCTGGTGGACTGGAAGGGGTTCGGTCCCGAAGAGAGGTCTTGGGAGCCGGAGGAGAATATCCCAAACTGTAGCCTCATCCAGAAATTTCTTCAATCCAGTAAGAGATGGAGGCCCAAGGGGGGAGGCCCAAAGGGGGGGTACTGTCACGGACGCCCCTGCGACCACTGTCCCGGGTCGCAGGCACGCCCGTGCCCCTGCTTCCAGCGGGGCCCCGTCCCGCACGTCTGGCTCGGGGTCCGCTCATGTCCCGGCCCCTGTCAGCGTTCACTTACCCGGCCGCGCTCCTGCTCTGTTCTAGGGGCGCGCACGCGCCGGCAGTTTCAATTTAAAGGGGCAGTGCGCCGGTAACTGGTCATTGCTGGGCACTGCTCCTATTTAAGTCCGGCCTCTTCCTGGCGGCCCTCGCCGGATCCTTTATGTATGTTCCTTAGGAGAAAGCTGTCTAGAGAGTTCCTATTTGCCTTACTGTGTACCGACCGTCCGCCTACGTTTACCGACTACGAACCTGAGCCGCCTGCCCTGACCACCTGCGTGTCTACGAACCTGAGCCGCCTGCCCTGACCACCTGCCTGTACCCGACTATGAGCCTGTTTGCCATTCCTGTACCTCGTACCCTTGGCCGCCACTGCAGGCAAGCCCCGCCAGTGGTAGTGACATGGTGGACTCCCGTCGCAGCAAGACCATCCCGCTTTGCGGCGGGCTCTGGTGAATACCGGGACCCACTTAGATTCCACTCCCTGGTGGGGGCTTACGCCATCGCCTGCGGTGGTCCAGTGTATCCACCATCAGACTGTTACAAAAGCACAGATATTCTTTCTAAAATGAGCCTACAAATATCAACCTTAATCAAATTACTCTGCTTCCTATTAACCATATCATGAACCCATTAAGGCTATAAATGGATGAAGTCTATTGCTAGTAGTACAAATAATGTAAGTGTAACATTTTTCCATTCTTTATAGGCTCAAAAAAGTGACTCCTTTAAGATGAGAAAAGATGTGACCGTGGGTCAGACTGATGACTTTATGCAACGTTGTGTCCTTCTATGGCAAGGGGACAAAGGGGCATTCAATTAATAGCATGTCTTGCCTGAGGATTCCATCTGCTAATAGAAACTTACTGGAAAGGTATAATGGAAATGAATTATGATGAAAGCAATGGACATATTTTAACACGTGTAGCTTTCTCTAAGAAACTCATCTGTGTTGGAGAATAAAATGAGGATATAATTATCCTCAGGCAATTGCCCAACACATGGTGAATATTGCTTAATTAACTTCTTTCCTTTTTCCATTATAAAGAAGTTTAAACTTGCTGTTCTGCTTATTCCTATGGTTTTTGTAAGGCTTGTAAGAGCTTATGTATAAATAGTAATGTTTTAGCATTGCAGCGTTCAATTACATCCTGAATGCTTTTAGGTACTTACCTGTAGTTCAAAGAAGTGTTTCAGAATCAAGTCTGACAGACAGGATTTTTTCGTAGCGTCTAAGTACAAATGTTTGCTTGGGTGAAACATTTTCCAATTGTCTTGACAATATACAGTATTTCTGTCTTGACACAAATGCAAGAACAGCAAAAATCCAATTGAATAACACGAGCATCAAAGTAAATGATCACAAATCAAGGGAAGAAAAAAGTTCATCCTCTTCTGCCAAGTCATTTAAATAATTTCAGTGAAAGTATGCAGAAGCTGAAATTGATTAATTATTGATCTTGCTTTAAGAGACTGAGGAGAGCAGTGAATTTATTTTGATTTGGAATGAAAAACCCAGATAAGTTGTTATTTTAAGTGGCGGCGTGCGACTTTGTTCTTTTTTAAATTGTTATTGTGCACAATTTGGCATTCAGTAATGGGAAATCATAAATTGATTCTGCTTATCTGTAAATGTCAATGCTCATTACTATTTACCTAGTTGCAAATTAATTCTGTTGTGTCACAGACAGTTCAACGTTTCTTCACTGGTAACCGAGAGTGACATTTGTTTTGCTTTTTGTTATTCTGTAAAGCTTTACAATACTAATAAACTCGGAACTGACTTAATAATATATCAAATATGGCTTCTGTCTCGCCAAGGAAAACACTTTGCAGTCCTGCTGGGTTTCTAAGTAGTGAGCACTGTGGTTGATGGACAGTATTATTCCTCTATGTTATACAATGGGGAAGCTTTCGAAAAGTGCATTAAACTTTAATGAATACAGAATGTGCAGTTTTATAGTGCATTGCTAGTGTTTGCATGTACATGAATTGTTTATTATTAATACCATACTTTTTTCTTGTAGATTTGCAGCCATTTGGTACAAAATTCATAAAAATACAGTTGTGCTCTGCATTATCATCCACCTAGAATTCTTAGTGTATATAATCCATATTGTATTGCTTGCATGCAGATTGTATAACACCCTGCAAGTAACAAACACAAATCTGTTTCTAAGTCTCAAATAAAATTGGTCAGGCCAATGCCATGGTGACATTTGGGACTATTAGATGTATCAAAGCTCGTGGTTACTATCTGTCTGTTCCTAAGAAGCTTGTAGATAATTTTTCATCTCATTTCTTTGCAATTGTAGCAATGTATTTTGATCATATGTGTCAAAATCTAGTATCACCTTTAGGTTACAGTGGAGATATAGATAGGAATCAAGCAAAGCAAACTCCTCTCTCTCTCTGTTTGAAAAAGAGGCATTGTAGACTTAATGCAAACTTTGGGTCATGTATTTTCTACACAATGTACCAGAAAACAAGAAAATAGGGCTGTTCTCAGCTGTTGTCCAAAGGAAGTGCTCATCTTGGCACATGTAAAGAGCAGTACAAAACATGTAATATGGCATTGTAGTGTAGTGTGGCGCTACAAGACCTCCAATTACTGTATGCACCTCATTAAAATGTTCATAATGTTTTGATGGCTCTTCCAGTAAATCACATGTGCTGCAGATCACCAGAGTCAGGGACATTGCATCTTGAACTACAATACTCAATATACAATGTACAGTACTATTAAAGATGATTGTAGTTGATGAGCAAAGGGGGTAACAATATTTTCAACCTACCATCATTTTATAAACAATCATCTTGACTATCTTCTATATAAATTTGGCTTGCAACTATTTAGCATACAGTATGCTTAGTTATATAGATTCTTGTCATGTAACTGCATTGTTACTCTTTAAATTATTATTTTGTTAGTATTTTGTAAATCCACCTTTGGCTTTAAACACTACCTGAATCCTTCTGGGCTCTTGATCAGACTCAAGCATGTCTCTATTGAAATCTGATTCCAGGTCTCTTCCATACATTCCCAATGTTGGAGCATACTGGTAGACACACTTGGGTACGAATACAGCTTTTTCTTCAACTCTCCCCACAAGTTTTCGATTGGGTTGAGGTCTGGGAACTGTGGGGGCCAATCCAGCAACTCTACTTCATTGTGATAGAATCATTTCTTTGCCAATCTCAACATATGTTTTGGGTTATTGTTCTTGGTCCTTTTCATACCACTAGTTCTCCTGGAAGTATCCAATGCCTTTGTCTGTGAAACAACCCTATATCATCAGGCTTCCTCCACAGAACATGACGGTTCCTTTAATTTCTCGATCCATTAGCCTCCTTTTCCCTTGATTAGAGCCCAGTTTTTCGTCTCATTGCTCCAAATAACCAATCTTCCACTGTCTGCTTTTCATACTATTTTGTAAACTCAAGTTGACGCTTTTTACGATGATATTTAAGTTGAGGCTTCTTCACATTTTTTCAGGCCACCATTCCAGACTAGTGTGATGCGCATTACACTGTGCTTGCATGGACGTCTGTGATATCACTATTACGAAGCATATAAGCCACCTCCACTGCCGTGTTTGTTGAGTCAGAACTGATAGACCTTGTGATTAACCTACTTGTTGACTCAGATATTTTGCCTGGATGTTCACCTCTTGGCTTTGGAATGGATGAAAGGACTTTATTTCGTATTCTACCAACTGTCATGGTGCTCACATGATGAGGTTTGACAATTTTCTCGGTCGAGATTCTGCTATCGATGAGCTGGATGATGCTGTTTCTCTTTTCTTGCCTCCAATTGCCTCCAACCCCCTTGTCCAATCAGGATCTAGGTGTTGAAACACTGGGTGTGAGGTCGCAAGAAGCTTGACCCTTGGCTGCCATCTTTTCTGGAGGTAGTCCTGGATATATAGACTTCATTGAAGGTCCAATCCAGAGGAGCCAATATTTATGTGTCCCCTGATGAACCCTTGTGCATCTTTGGGGGAGAAACGCTTCGGGATCTGGTGGCGGATCAATGGTCTGGGATCTAGTGGCGGATCAATGGTTTTAAGCTAAGTATTGGTTTTGTTGTACTTGGTTTTTGTTATACCCGGTGTTCCCTTCTTTTCCCTATTTAGGACATATATTGTATGTATTTTCTAGAGCTAGTATATCAATAGGGTTAGCCAACGGTGGATGGGGCCTTCCCTTTTGGGACGATGACTCCGTCTTTTCTATAGGTGTTGTTGTAGGTTCATAATAAGGAGTTGTTACCTCTGTATATTATTTGGTAGTAATGGTTCATAATTAAGGAATATAGGTAGAGATGGGCGAATTGATTCTAACGAAGTGGAATTCGTTTAGAATTTCAGGAAAGCTTCGGATCTGAACGAAGTCGAAGTTTGGGGTACTTCGGGTGAGCTGTGAGCACATGGCGTTACATGGGGCAAAGCACTCTGGGAGGAAGAAGGGCATAGCCTGCATGACGTGCAGAGATGAAGCCAATCAGAGACCGGCGGGATTCTGTGACGTCACCGCACTATATAAGTCCGGGCGCGACGCTGGGAGCTCACACTCCTCTCACTGTACTGATCAGGGAAGGTGCTGCTGCGGCTGATTGTGATAGTTCTTACTGAAGAACTGATTTTTATACAGCGATTTTTGTGGGGTATCTCAGCTTGTCTCAGAGACTGCTTCTCTTAATGTTCTATTTCTGATTTTTTGGGGTATTGGATCTGAAGTCCAGTGTGCGTCCACTGCAGCTGCATATACATTTTAATGCTATCTGCTCACAGCACATTGAATATCCAAGGGGGATCTAAGCCAGTTCCTGTTGTATTCATTTAAAGAAACAGTGTTTTTACAAAACAAATACCACTTCATTTTTGGCTGCTCAATTCTTTTGCGCAAGCATAAATCCAGGGTTAATTAAGCGTTGTATTTCTGGCTGTGGTGACTCCCAAGATCCGTCTTTTTTCATCGCCAAAAAGAGTACTAATTTTCCTGTAGCCTAATCTTCACAAGCGAAGTAATTACAATTTTTCTCTTTTTTGTGTAGCGTAGAAAAACACTGCAATGTTACAGCTACAAAGCTAGTAGTTTTGTGCTGCTCGCAATTCTTTTGCGCAATTTACATCAGGGGTTAATTAGGCGTGTTTTCTGCTGTGGTGAACGAAAACAGAACCTTCCTTTTCCCGAGCCAAAAATTACAATTTTCCACTGTAGCATAATTCACAAGCGAAGGTTTTAATTACAATTTTTTCAGCATGTTGAGGTAGCGTAGAAAAACACGACCATTGTATACACGCTACAAAGCTCGTTGTTTGTGGTTGATACATTGTTTCACGCAATTTACATCCCAGGGGTTAATTAAACGTTGTTCTGCAGTTGTACTCAGTAAAAGAAACTTTGTTATTTTCACCGCCAAATAAGAAATTCTGTAAGCATAATTCATATCCGAGGGTTTAATTATGCCTGTTTGTGCTTTCATATTCCGTAAAATACACAGAAGTTTTTAAACAGCACATACAATTAAATTTTCCTGCCCATTTGTGAGCGCAATTTATATCCAATGGTTACCAAGCTTGTTACTGGGTTCATTCTTGGAGTCAAATACAGGGTGATGTATTTATCATATACAATAAACTTCAATCACAACAGTTCTGATACATTTTTTAGAATAAACAGTATGTCAACAGAGAGGTGCGTGCAGGCTCTTCAACCTTCGAGTGGCAGAGGCACAAACATTCAGGCCCAGGTCGCAGCCACAAGAAAGGGGACCGTTGCAGCAGTGGGTGGGGGCCACAACTGCCGCTGTCATCTAGTAGGCCGTGTGTTGTTTCAGCTAACCCAATGGTTCTTGATTGGTTTGACCTAGTTCCATACTTCCTCCCAATTACATCTGACAACACCGAGCCAAGAGTCGGTGTGACACGTCAGACACAGACCACTTAGTTGTCATGGCTCGGGACAAAGCGGGTCATGGGGCCATCCTCACCTGTCCTCAACCCGCCTCTTGTCCCATCCGTTCCCTCAGCCAAGATCTACTAAGTAGGTCTGGGCTCAGCCCGACTATAAATATCGAGGATGAACTAATTTTGGAGGAGGGTCAGTCCAGCAGCTACTTGCAGCGATAGAAATGGGCGGCCAATAAACCCCTAGCTTCCTTGGCAGTAGGCCGGCAAAGTATAAATGGTTGGAGAGTGGCATGTGGAGGTCATGTTGTGAGGGGTCGCCTCTGCAATACCAGACCGTGATGAGGACAGCAGTGACACAAATAGAGAATATGTAGCCGAACTGCACTTGGGAGCCAGGTGAGGCAATGGCTTCATCATCGTCGAGGAGAAGAGGGCGTCAGCTTAGCTTCGTCAGGCAGCGGCGCAGCCATCAGTGGGGTAGTGTGGTCGTATGTCACAGGTAGCAGCAGTGTGAGGTCGGCGAGGCCAAGCGGCCACGGGGTAAAAAACTCCGCTCGCAGGCTTCCAAGAAAGTAGCGGCACAGGGGCTCAGGCGAGGCAGCGCAGTATTAGAGTGTCACTCAGTGGAGCGTTGCCGGTAAAATCCGGATAACTCTGGCCCGTGTGGCAGTTCTTTGCTAAGACACCGGAGGAGCCGGAATATGGGTATAATGTATAATCTGTGGGCAGAAAGGTGAAGCAAATCGGCCATGGGAGCTTAACATTGGCACCATTGCCCTGCGTCAACTTAAGGCAGCAGTCATCCATCCGGTGGCCTGGGAGAAAACGTGGCTCAGATGTGGTGTGTCCAATTCTGCGCCGAGCAACAGCACAGCAGCACCCAGTGGCAACGCTTGCCATGCCAGCCAGTCCAAGGCTCCACCACCTCTGCAGTGAAGGTAGCTGTTTCTCTTTGTGACATCTCCCGGTCCAGAAATCTCCTAGCTCCTCGCTACTCATGTTGCTCAGCAGTCGTTCAGCGAGTCGATGCAAAGAGACTAACAGTATGCGTCCAGACCATCCTAAGTGCGTGCATCAGGCTAGAACTAGCTCCTGTCCAGTTATTGGTATCTGCAATCCCTCCACTATTCCAAATGGGGACTCGCACCATCAGAAGAACCTAATGGGCTAGGCGAGCAGAGATGGGAGGATTCTAAGCCGTAATTTCTTTTCCAAAAGGCAGTACCGAGCACGTCATAATATGTAAACACAAGGGTGTGCCATTCCTTGAGGCATTATCGGGTTTGGGTTCCAAGGGTAGGCATGGCAGCACGTACGTCTTGAGTCTGTAACTAATGGTCAGGGCCAGTATCATGTCCTTTACGTGCCCACTAGGTGAAATGTGCTATCCGATTAGTCCGGCATCAGGCACATCCAACAACTTTGACAGAGAACCGCTTTTCATCCTCCAACAGTTGTCAAAACTGCGGCTCCTGCGCCAAGGTCCGCCTCCTCCTCCTCCCCATAACCATCTCAGCCTCCACAAGTACTGCTCCAAAAATCAACCACATAGTAGGAGGCACAGCGGGTGTCACGCAGTTCTACACCTGGGCTTGGCCTTCTGCAACGAATCCACACAGGGGAGGAACTATGCCCTCGTCAATGCAGCAAGAAATCTATGTTGGCTTCTCCGCGCAACTGCAAATCGGAGAACCATGGTGACGGACAATGGGCAGAACATGGTGTCCGCTGGATGCGCTGCACCCGAGAGGGATGGTCCATGCCCCTGCAAGGCGCACGTGTTTCAATCTGGTAGTGAAAAGGTTCCTGAGTCTTCCCACCATCCTTCAGAACATTTCTGAAATGGCCAGGGAATCTTGCATGCACTTCATCCATACGTACCACGCCAGGAACACCCTCCTCGGGTTGCAGCGGCAGAACTCCTCACCCCAATCACACTCTGATATGTGATGTTTCCACCCGTTGGGAATTCCAAGCCTGACATGTTGACCGACTGTATGAACAGAGAAAATGCCATTAACTATATTTTTTGATGATCCAGGCGGACAGGAGTACTCCCCTGTGTAATTTGATGTCACCAGTGGTCAGCTTCATGCGTTGACACCTGCCGTTTGTTGAGGCCATTCGAGGAGGCCTCGTTAATTATGTCGAGTTGCCAGGACTACGGTGAATAACATCATTCCCACTGCCTTCATGTCCCTGGAGAACAAGATGCTGAAAAATCTGTCTGGGCAGGGACTGTGAGACGGTGGCGACTACAGTCTCGTGGCCGACACTAGGTCCGTTGGGGATCGTGGAAATGGAGGAGGAGGAGGACATTGGAGCAGAAGCATTGTCTGGTGTAAATGAGTTGGATTTTCTACCCCAGGTGACATAAGAGAGGAGGTAGCAGGCATCAGCATGGGAGGAGTGGATGGAGAGATGAGAAGACGATGGCAGATGACCGCGCAAGCACCGTCTGGCAGTATACAGTGGAGATGGAGCAGGAGCCCCTCAGAGTCACTTGTGCAGAGATGGCCGCATCATGACTGATTTGGCCTGGCTAGAGTGACAGCCGAATAGTCATAGCATAAGCGGAGGGATGACTTCTAGGCTCGCTAACCGTTCCAAATGGTGAGCCTTTTTCCCAAGCTTATAGAGAGGGAGTGACAACTCAAATACTATAGGGGAAATCCTCCGTAGTCAGTTGCCGCTGCCTATGTGCGGACATCGTCCCTCCTCTGACAGGTCTGGCCGGGGGGGTCTTCAGCGCTCGGGGGGGGGGTGGGGGGGGGGGGGGGGGGGGGGGGGGGGGGGGGGGGGTGGGGGGGGGGGGGGGGGGGGGGGGGGGGGGGGGGGGGGGTCTTACTACTGAGCCGCGGGGAGTGGGAGGTTGGAAGCAGTACCACTCCATCAGCAACAACCTAAGTCTGGAGTCACTTGATGTAGCATATTCCTTCACCGCCTAGAAGAGGAGGGCGATTCGTGCCAGCCTGCAGCAGCAGGACATTGAGGCAGACCCTGAACCAACAGGTTGTGGGCCTACTTCGTGACAGCACTCTGCCACCCATTTAGAAATCCGCTGGACTACTGGATCCGCCGAAACTGCGGATGTTGGCCCAATAGCCGAGTGTTGCAGTGGAGAAGCTGGTCCTGCCCTTGCCAGTAGTGTGGCATCAAAGCGGGTGTTCAGTGCGGCGCGGGGCCATCGGTACTCCAACAGGAGAGACCCGCTTGTCGCAACGGTGAAATGTGGAACGACTGACCTTTTGTCAAGATGAATCAGGGCGTGGCATCGCCAGGATTTCCACACACCAAGCCTTAGGCGACTACATCAGCCGAAGACGCCTCACCAAACTTCGATTAGTAAAATGAGTCTCTGCGGGTTCAAACTCCTGCCTCATCCAACTATTCGATGCCACGCCAGCCGCCTGATGCAACACATCTGCTTACAGTTTTCTCCATCTGCCACCAACCCTCGTTAGCAGGGACTGGTATTGCCAACCCACCGGTCCAACACTCCTGTCATTGTGCACTGTCTGACCTCATGCTGCTGTTTGTGTGCTCTGTCTGCCATGACATCCTAACATGGTGTCACTTGTGCCACTGTCTGACCTCATTCTGCTTCTGCCGTGACCTACACAATCCTGTGGTCATTGTGCGCACTGTCGACCTCAGTGCTGCTGCGTGGTGTGCTTGCTGCCGAGACCTACACACTGTGTCATTGTCCCCACTCAGTGTCCTACTACTGTATTTGCCACCACCAGAATGTTATTGTGCCACTGTCTGACCTCCATGCTTGCAGCAGTGGCTGCTGCCGAACCTACACAACAGTGTCCATTGTGCACTGTCTGGACCTACATGCTGCTGCTGTGGCTGCTGCTCCCGTGACTACACCTGCGTGTCATTTGTCCCACTAGTGGCATACTCCTTGTTTTTGCCACCTCCAGATGTCATTGGTGCCACTGTCTGACCTCACGCTGCTGCGTGGCTTGCTGCCGTGACCTACACACTGTGTCATTGTGCCATTGTCTGAACCACATGCTGGCTGCTGGTGGCTGCTGCGTGACCTACACACTGTGTCATTGTGCCAACTGGCTACACTATGCTGCTGCTGTGGATGCTGCGCGTGACCTACACACTTGTCATTGTCCAATCTATGCCTACTGCCTGTTTTTGCCACCTCCAGAATTTCATCTTGTGCCACTGTCTGACCTCATGCCTGCTGCTGCCGTGACCTCCACACTGGGTCATTGTGCCACTCTGTGGCCTACTCCTTTTTTTGCCACCTCTAGAATGTCATTGTGCCATGTCTGACCTCAAGCATGCTGCTGTGGCTGCTGCCGTGACCTACACACTGTGTCAATGTCCCCACTCTGTGGCCTACTCCTGTTTTTTGTGCCACCTCCAGAATGTCATGTGCCCACTGTCTGACCTCATGCCCCCTGCTGGCTTATGGCTGCTGCCGAACCTACACACTGTGTCATTTGAGTGCCACTGTCTGACTCATGCTGCTGTTGTGCTGCGCCGAGACCTACAACTGTGTCATAGTCCCACTCTGGGGCCTGCTACCTGTTTTTGGCCACCTCCAGAATGTCATTGGCCACTGTCTTTGGGGGTACCCATGCTTGCTTGCTGTGGCTGCTGCCGTGAACCTACACACTGTCATTGTAGCCACTGTCTGAACCTCATTGCTGCTGCGCTAGTGGTGCTGCTGCCGTACCTACACACAGTGTCATTGTGCCACTGTCTGACCTCATGACTGTCTTGCTGTTGCTGCTGCCTGTGTACCTACACAACTGTGTTCAATGTTCCCACTCTGAGGCTCTACTCCTGAGTTTTTGCCACCTCCTAATGTCATTTGTAGCCACAGTGTCTGACCACATGCTGCTTCTGTGGCTGCCTGCCGTACCCTACACACTGTGTCATTGAGCCACTGTCTGACTCTCATGTGCTGCTGCTGGCTTCCCTGCCGTGACCTACACACTGACATGTGCCACTGTCTGACCTCATGCTAGCTGCTGTGGCTGCATGCCGGGTGACCTAACACACTGTGCTATGTTCCCCTCCTGGTGTGCCTACTTCCTGTTTAGCCACCTCCAGAATGTCATTATGCCACTGTCTGACCTCCATGCTTGCTGCTTCCTGACCTCGCACACGTGTCATTGTGCCACTCTGTGGCGCTACTCCTTTTTCATTTTGCCACTTCAAGAATGTCATTGGTGCCAACTTCATGACCTCATGCTGCTGCTGTGGGCTGCTGCCGTGACTCTACACACTGTGCATTTTGACCAACTCTGTGGCTCTACTCCTGTTGTTTGCTACCTGGATCCAGAATGACATTTTGCCACTGTCTGACCTCATGCTGCTGCTGTGGCTGCTGCCGTGACCTACACACTGGAGTCATGTCCCCAATCTACGGTTGCCTACTCCTGTTTTGCCTACCTCCAGATACGGTCATTGCGCCACGTCTGACCTCATAGGCTGCTGCTAGCCATGACCTCCACACAGCTGCACATAGGTGCCACTCTGTGGCCTACTCCTTTTTCTTTGCCACCATCTAGAATGTTCATTGTTGCCACTTGTCTGCCTCATGCTTCAGCTCTGCTGATGGCTGCTGCGTGACCTACACACTGTGTCATTGTCCCCACTCTGTGGCTCACTCCTGATATGCCACCGGTCCAGAATGTCATTGTTGCACTGTCGACCTCATGCTGCTGCTGAGCTTCTGGCCGTGACCTTACACACTGTGTCATTGTGGCACTGTCTGGACCTCATGCATGCTGCTGTGGCTGCTTTGCCGTGACCTACACACTGTCATTGTGCCGACTGTCTGACCTCATGCGTGCTGCTGTGGCTGCCAGCCGTGTACCTACACTACTGTGTCAATTTCCCACTCTGTGGCCTACTCCTGTTTTAGAGAGGCCACCTCCAGAATGTCATTATGACCACTGTCCTGACCCTCATCGCTGATCGCAGCCTGACCTCCACTACTGTGTCATTGTGCCACTTCTGTGGCCATACTCCTTTTTTTTTTTGCCACCTCCATAACTGTCAATTGTGCCACTGTCTGACCTCTTCTGCTGCTTTATGTGGCTGCTGCCGTGACCTCTACACTGTGTCATTGTCCACTCTTTTGCCTACTCCTTTTTTTTGCCACCTCTAAATGTCATTGTGCCACTGTCTGACGTCATGCTGCTGCATGTGGCCTGCTGCCGTGACCTGACACACTGTGTCTTTTCCCACACTGTGGCCTACTCCTTTTTTATTTGCTACCTCCAGAATGTCCCATTGTGCCCTGTCTGGACCTCATGCTGGCTGCTGTGGCGCTGCCGTTGACCTCTACACTGGTCACTGTGCCACTCTGTTGCCTACTCCTTTTATTGCCACCTCCAGAATGTCATTGTGCCACTGTCTGACGACATGATGCTCCTGTGGCTGCTGCAGTAACCTACACACTGTGTCATTGTGCCACTCTGTGGCCTACTCCTGTTTTTGCCACCTCCAGAATGTCATTGTGCCACTCTCTGACATCATGCTGCTGTGACTGCCGCCGTCACCTCCACACTCTGTCACTGATGTTGCCAACTGAGCCCTCTGCTTGTTTTTTTCAAGCTGTCGCTCGCATGACTTTATCAGGCTACATTCCCACTTCAGTTTTTTGGTCAGTTTTGCCCTCTTAAGTGCCCAGTGAATTTTATAGTGAAGCGATTCTAAGAGCGGCAGTCATCTGCGTGTCATACTAAAACACAACATTGTATGAAGACCAAACCAAGCTCCCTCTGCATATTTATGCATGGCACAACGTTCTACAGCACCATGCAGGCTCTGTGCAGCCTGGAAATAGCTGTTTTTAACGTGAATCGTCCCGAAGTGATTCGGAACGAAGTTATGTTTTGTCAAGAAATTCGGCGAAATGAACGAACCGAATTTTGGGAAATTTTTGAGTATTTTTGTTATTTGTTGTAATGGGATTGTAATTTTATTATTAGATTATTAAGGTTATATTTTAGAGTAAGTTTTTTTGGTTCTTTCTGTGAGTTATCCTTGCTGGTATAAGGGCCGACACAACAATTACTCAAAGATACACAACACATTGCACATAATTGACATATTATAAACAATGTGACAAGAACACATCCCTGACTCAACCCTTGAGTTGTCTACAAGCAACATTGGGAAGTTGCTGATTTGCTCCAACCATCCGAGCCCTGGTTATCTGTGGTTGGCAGCTCAGGCCACCACATTCCCCTGCTGGGCTACTGGGAGCCCATGGTCCAGATCACAAATCTCCAATTACCTCAACAGGGAGTGATTGTGACCAACGCTGAAGACCCTAATCAGCCACAGATTGATCTTGGGAATAAACATCCTGAGTAATTGCTTTGGCGAAATTCTTCAGTCCCTTGCTACTGCCCTACCATCAAATCAAAAAGCGATTTAGAGAGCGAGGATGTTCCTCAGTGCCCAACAGAAGTTTACTAACTTCTCCGGGAAGATCTTTTGGGTCTGTATTCTGGACAATTGGCCCGTAATCCTGCAACCCGGAACAGAGATGATCCTTTGGTGTCATGCCCGGCCCAGCTTTATAGGTGAAGACTACCAGGCCCTCTTGGAACCTATTGAGGTGGAAGCACGTCTGTTGGTGAAGGCTGCATGACGTTTAGTGTCTGTCTCCTCTCCTCATATGTTCCTGTATGCCTGATTAACCTCAATGACTATCTTGTCACAGTCCCCAACTTCTCTGCTGTGGCCAGACTGGTCCAAGTGACCTTTGAGGACATCTATTGGGATGGAGCCCATACTTGCCGGCAAGTCAGCCAAGTCATCAGGGAAGCTGGTGCAGAAATTCCTGAACCCTGGTGGGCCCAGATGGACATTGGAGAGCTCACTATTTCAGAGCAACAGAGAAAAGGAGTCTTGAAGGTGGTCCACAATTAACAAAAAGTGTTCAGCCAGCACCCGTTAGACTTCTACCAGACTACTCTGATACAGCACACTATTCCCATTGAGAATCATCCTCCTATTAAGAAGCGTCATCGGCATTTGCCTCCTGCAGTCCATCAGTTGGTTAAGAAGCTCCTGCAGGAGATGAAAGATTCCCACATCATTCAGGACAGTCAGAATCCTTCAGCTGCACCTCTCGTGTTGGTAAGGAAGAAGGATGGAACCATCTGTGCTAGTCTGTGTGGAATAGCACAAGCTAAAAAATGTGACCCACAAGGACACATACCCACTTCCTCATATAGAACAGTCTCCGACTGCTTTAGGGAAGGCTGCTTACTTTACTACCTTGGATCTGACCAGTGGTTACTGGCAAGTTTCTATGACTCAAGAAGATCAGGAAAAGACTGTGGCTGATGGAGAGAAGCTTGGGCCATAAGAATTTTGAGAGTGTTCTCATATACTTAGATGATGTTATTATTTCATCTCAAACCTATGAGGAGCATCTGTAATACCTAGCTGAAGTCCTCCAAGTGTTGATCAAGTACGGTTTGAAGGTAAACACTCCAAGTGCCATGTGCTGAAGAAGCGAGTGCACTATTTGGGCAATGTTCTTAGTGCCAAAGGAGTACAGCCGGACCCAGAAAAGATTTCAGCCATTTAAAACTGGCCTATGCCGACTACTGTTAAAGAGGTTAGGAGCTTCTTAGGGTTCACCAGGTACCACAGTTCACCTGGATCTCCGAACCTCTGCATAAACTGTTAAGGGAACACCCCCCTGAAGTAAGGAAGAAACATCTACCCATCAGTTGGACTAGTCAGCAAGAAACTGCCTTGCAAACCCTGAAAGATCTTCTGACCCAGCCACCCATACTGGCCTATCCAGATTATAATATTCTGGTTGTGTACAGATGCCAGTAATCTGCTCCTCTTCGCAGTATTGTCTCAAGAGCAAGGGCAAAAAAATAGCATTTGCCTACGATAGTTGAGTTCTACGCTGAGGAGAGAAGATCGATCATAACTATAGTTCTTTTAAATTGGAGCTCCTAGCACTGGTTTGGGCCGTGACAAATTACCTGGCAGCAACCCGGTTCACTGTGTATACGAATAACAATCCATTAGCTCACCTGAACACTGCCCGTCTCAGGGCCTTAGAGTAACGGTGGGCCTCCAAACTTGTGAAATACCAGTTTACTGTAAAGTTCTCCTCTGGTAAGGTCAATACCAATGCTAATGCCTTGTCCCAGCTACCCACTGGAAAAGATCCCATGAGTCTGGATGAGGCTGTCTGGGAAGAGGTAGAGATGCCTGCCCTCTACAAGAAATTCGTCCTCCAGGATGCAAAATCAGTTCGCCCAAACCAAAACAAGTTTAACCGTGACACCCATCTTGAAGAAGGGACTTGGATGACCCTGCAGGAGGAGAATATAGTCCTGTGGGAGATTCAAGACTGTCTGCAAGGGGGGAGAGTACCAGCTTGACTGCACAGGGGTCATCCGGACCCAAAGTTGGTGCAGTTGTGGAGGCAGAGGAAGCATCTGTTCATCCAGAAGGGTCTCCTACACTGACATACTATTGATCCCACTTCAGGTGAACGTCTACATGAAGTGCTGAGTCCCCGGCAGGATTCTCATGTGGTTGTGCATGCATACCATGATCAGTTAGGACATTTTGGCATGCAGAAGACAGAGGCCACCATCGGGCGAAGATTCTACTGAATTGGGATGAGGAAAGATAATGAGAAGTTTTGTCGGGAGTGCCCTGCTTTTACCAAAGTTAAGGGAGATAAACTTGATCAGCGAGCCCTGTTACATCCCATCAAGATGCAACAACCTCTAAAACTTGTGGCCATGGATCACATGAAGTTGGAAACAAGCTGATCAGGATATTTCTGAGCCCTTACCATTGTGGACCACTTCACTAAATTTGCTGTTATAGTACCAGTAAAGGATTTGTCAGCTAAGCACTTTATCCTGCAGTATGAATGGAGATTGTGGAGCAGCCTTTGAATCCCAGCTCATCCACCAGTTGTGCCTACACCACCAGTGCAGGTTGCTGAGGACCACCCTCAAGAAAATGGACTCTGTGAGTGTATTAAGCAGGTTCTTATGAACCTCCTACGGACTGCATCCAACTTTCAGCGGGCGGACTTGCCAATTTCTTTGCCAGAACTCAGTTACTCAAGTGGGAGTTGGAACCTTACACAGTGATTGAAATCCTGTACCCAGAAGCAGGAGTTTACAGAATCCAGAAGGACGGTTGGGAGCCATAAACAGTACTCAGGAACAGGTTGAAACGCTGTCTGAAGGAATAGTCTCTAGCTAACTTGGGCACTTCAGAACTCCAGAAGCAAGATAAAAGAAGAGATACCTTCACCTCTGGCACCTCCCATTGATCCATTATTCTTACTGTTTGGACTTACACTCATCATTGCACTTCCAAGTGTGCCTATAAGTCACAAATCTGGTCCTGTCCAAGATGTTGGAGCTGACTTGTTAACTGAACCCGGTATTAAGAAAGAACCTGTCATCAAGCCACCACCTCTTGAAAGGAGATCCAAAAGGTCAAACAAAGGAAAGTCACCTAGAAGATATTTTCAACAACAGATGATGAGATATCTACCAGATACCTTGAACCCCAACAAAGAAGAGTATTGGCTATGCTTAATATAAAATCCTTCTTTTGATCCATAGCGGGATGACTCCAAGCAAGAGTCATTGCTGGAAAGTATAGCAAGTGGTCGACAATTCCTTTTGGAAAGTAGATAGTCCATCCTCTTTGTGTTTATGACCTGTTGACCATCACCTGTTTCTGTTTGGTAAAGTAATGCCAAATTTAAGTGTCGTGCCTGACCACGTGTCAAGATGTAACCGCAAAGGTGTGTGCCAGGATGCCACCATGAACTACTACACTTTCATCTTGTTTACAGTTACACCTTCTGCTATATTGTTAGAGACTCCCCTCTTGACAAGGGCTATGATGTACACAAGACTTAGGGTGACATGTATGAACAGGGCCACGCCAGTTTTCTGGTGTATTTTGAGCCAAAAAGAATGTGTGAACAGGGACACTTCAAATTGTGGTACAATAAGTGCCTTTGAAATCCGCCAAACACACTTTTTAATATGCCAAAGAGTTGCGGCGTTCTGGGGGCGTATCACATCACATTCATAGAAGTAGACACATTTATGATTCTTTGACGCCAAATCTAGGTGCAGAACAGCCAGACCAAGTTAAAGGTGCTCTTCCTGATTTTTCATAGTGACACTAGAATATGCTTGCATGTATGAACTGAAGAAGAAAGGTTCATACATTCTGGCACATTCTATACTGTCTCAAAGCTATTTAGAATTGGCCTGTCAACGCCAGGATTCATACATGTCACCCTTAGTGTTTGGTAGACTGTAGAGCCTACAGCATGGACTGCTCCCCAGTTTCCTTTCTGTGTTCTCCTGATGTTATGGACAGCCCCGGTCTACCCATTTTACCCTTTGTGGATCCCAGTTGCACTTTACAAGAAAGTTGCAAATTGCACCTGCACTGCACAGTAACCCATTTTCACAGATGCCATGGCCTTTGACCCTTTCTTATTTTAGGTTTGTGCATGTGACTGAAGACGACCAGTGGTTACTGACATGGACACTATTCTATTTGTGTTTTTTCTGCCCAAAGTTCTAGGATTCAAGTACAGAGTCAATAATGCCTGTTATGTAAAGTTTATATGCTGTTAACCTATGCTCTTGATGTATGTTATTAATGTGCCTCTATCATGTGCAATGTTCTACCCGACTGATGTCATGCACCTGTCCCTAACAGAGGTATCATAGATAGAGATGGGCGAATTTCTCAAAAATTCGGTTCGGTCACTTCGCCGAATTTCCCGACAAAAATAAATTTGGTCCGAATTACTTTGGGATGAATCACGTTAAAAAACAGCTATTTCCAGGCTGCACAGAGCCTGCAGGGTGCTAAAGAACGTTGTGCCATGCTTAAATATGTAGAGGGAGCTTGGTTTGGTCTTTATACAATGTTGTGTTTTAGTATGACACGCAGATGACTGCCGCCGCTCTTAGAATCACTTCACTATAAAATTCCCTGGGCACTTAAGAGGGCAAAACTGACCAAAAAACTGAAGGGGGAATGTAGCCTGATAAAGTCATGGCAGCGACAGCTGGAAAAAAACAAGCTGAGGGCTCAGGTGGCAACATCAGTGACAGAGTGTGGAGGTGACGGTGGCAGCCACAGCAGCATGAGGTCAAACAGTGGCACAATGACATTCTGGAGGTGGCAAAAACAGGAGTAGGCCACAGAGTGGCACAATGACACAGTGTGTAGGTTACGGCAGCAGCCACAGCAGCAGCATGAGGTCAGACAGTGGAACAATGACATTCTGGAGGTGGCAAAAACAGGAGTAGGCCACAGAGTGGCACAATGACACAGTGTGTAAATTACGGCAGCAGCCGCAGCAGCAGCATGAGGTCAGACAGTGGCACAATGACATTCTGGAGGTGGCAAAAACAGGAGTAGGCCACAGAGTGGCACAATGACAGAGAGTGGAGGTGACGGTGGCAGCAGCATGAGGTCAGACAGTGGCACAATGACATTCTGGAGGTGGCAAAAACTGGAGTAGGCCACAGAGTGGCACAATGACAGAGAGTGGAGGTGACGGCGGCAGGAGCAACAGCATGAGGTCAGAGAGTGGCACAATGACACAGTGTGGATGTCACGGCACCAGCAACAGCAGCAGCAGCATGAGGTCATAAAGTGGCACAATGACAGAGTGTGGAGGTGGGTGGCAATACCAGTCCCTGGTAAAGATGGTTGGTGGCAGATGGAGAAAATGTCAGCAGATGTGTGGCATCAGGCGGGTGGCGGCATCAGAATAGTGGCTGAGGCAGGTAGTTTGAACCCAGATTCTACTCACAGTTTGGGTGAGGCGTCATGGCTGATGTAGTCTGACGCCTAAGGCATTGGTGTGTGGAAATCCTGGCCTATCCACGCCTGAGTCATCTTGACAAAGGTCAGTCGTTCCACATTTTCCATGGACAAACGGGTTCTCCTTGGGGAAATGATGGACCCCGCCGCACTGAACACCCGCTCTGATGCCACACTACTGGCCGGGCAGGACAGCTTCTCCACTGCAAACTCGGCAAGTTGCGGCCACACATCCAGTTTGACTGCCCAGTAGTCCAGCGGATCTTCTAACTGGGGTGGCAGAGTGCTGTCCAAGTAGGCCACCACCTGTTGGTTCAGGGTCCGCTCCAGGTCCTGTTGCTGCTGCTGGCGACTGCCCTCCTTACTAGGCGGGTGAAGGAAGTGACTCTAGACTTAGGTTGTTGCTGATGGAGCTGGTACTGCTCCTACCCCCCCCCCCCACCTTCCTCCAGCAGCCGTGGCAGTAGTACGTGAGCGCTGAAAAACCCCCCGGTCAGACCTGTCAGAGGAGGGACGATGCCGCACATAGGCAGCGGCCAACTGACTACGGAGGATTTCCCTATAGTATTTGAGTTTGTCCTCCCTCTCAATAGCTGGAAAAAGGCTCCCATTTTGGACCGGTAGCGAGTGTCCAATAGGGTGGAGAGCAGAAGTCTTCCCTCTGCCGGATGCTGACTATTCGGCTGTCACTAGCCAGGCAAATCAGCATGCTGCGGGCCATCTGCACAAGTGACTCCGAGGGGCTCCCTGCCTCCATCTCCACTGTATACTGCCACTGTGCTTGCGGGTCATCTGCCTCGTCTCCTCATCTCCATCTACCTCCTCCTGCTCCTCCTCTCTTGTCACCTGGGTAGAAAATCCACTTATTTCACCAGACAATGCTTCTGCTCCAATGTCCTCCTCCTCCTCCATTTCAGTCCCCACCAGACTCATGTGGCCGCGAGATGTAGTCGCCACGTCTCCAGTCCCCTGCCCAGACAGATTTTTCAGCATCTGTTCCAGGACATGAAGCAGTGGAATGACGTTATTCATCCCGTAGTCCTGGCGACTGACAAATAACGTGGCCTCCTCGAATGGCCTCAACAAACGGCAGGTGTCACGCATGAGCTGCTACTGGCTGACATCAAAGTTACACAGGGGAGTACTCCTGTCCGCCTGGATCATCAAAAAATCGTTAATGGCCTTTATCTGTTCATACAGTCGGTCCAACATGTGCAGGTTGGGATTCCAACGGGTGGAAACATCGCATATCAGAGTGTGTTGGGGGAGGCCTTTCTGCCGCTGCAACTTGATGAGGGTGTTCCTGGCTTTGTATGAATGGATGAAGTGCATGCACAGTTTCCTGGCCATTTTCATAATCTTCTGATGATCGGTTGAAGACTTCAGGAACCTTTTCACAAGCAGATTGAACACGTGCGCCATGCAGGGCGCATGGACCATCCCTCCTCGGTGCAGCGCAGACACCATGTTACTCCCATTGTCCGTCACCATGGTTCCGATTTGCAGTTGGCGCGGAGAAGCCACACATCGATTTCTTGCTGCATGACGCGGAGCAGTTCCTCCCCTGTGTGACTTCGTTCGCCGAGGCAAGCAGGTGTATAACTGCGTGACACCGCTGTGCCCTACACATGTGGTATGATGGAGCAGCACTTGTGGAGGCTGAGATGGTGGTGGTGGTGGAGGAGGAGGAGGCGGACATTGGCGCAGGAGCCGCAGTTTGACAACGTGGAGGAGAAAGCGGCGTCTCCTGTCCAAGTTGTTGGTGTGCCTGGGCCGGAAGCACATTCACCCAGTGGGCCGTAAAGGACATGTACTGGCCCTGACCGTAGTTACAGCTCCAGACGTCCGCGCTGCCATGCACCTTGGAACAAACCGATAAGCTTAAGGACTGGCCCACCTTCTGTTCTACATATTTATGTAGTTCTGGTACTGCCTCTTTGGAAAAGAAATTACGGCTTGGAACTCTCCATCTCGGCTCGGCAAAAGCCATTAGTTCTCTGAATGGTGCAGAGTCCACCATTTGGAAAGGGAGGGACTGCAGTACCAACAACTTGGACAGGAGCACGGTCAGCTTCTACACCTTAGGGCAGTTGGACCTATACTGTTGTCTCTTTGCAATCGCCTCATTGAACGACTGCTGGCACCATGAGAAACAGCTCCCTTCTGCAGAGGTGGTAGAGCCTGGTGGAGCCTTGACTGGCTGAAATGGCATGCGTGCCACTGGGCGCTGCTGCTGCTGTTGCTGCGGCAGCAGGATGGACCACCACATCTGAGCCACGTTTCTCCAAGGCCACCAGATGGTGACGCTGCATGTGTTGACGCAAGGCCGTGGTGCCAATGCTAGCTCCCTGGCCACGCTTCACTTTCTGCCCACAGATTCTACATATACCCATATTCGGCTCCTCCGGTGTCTTAGCAAAGAACTGCCACACAGCTGAGTATCTGATTTTACCGCCAACACTCCGCACTGAGTGATTACTACCACCGCTGCCTCGCTGAGCCTCTGTGCCGCTACTTTCTTGGACCTGCAAAGCGGGTTTTCTCCCCATGGCCGCTTGGCTCCCGACCTCGCACTGCTGCCACCCTGTGGACTCGGCCACACTACCCACTTGCTGGCTGCACCGCTGCCTGACGCGCAAGCTGACGTCCTCTTCTCCTGATGATGATGATGATGATGATGAACCCCTTGCTTCACCCGGCTCCCAAGTGTAGTCGGCTCCATCATCATCGATTATTGTTGGATCTTCACTGCTGTCCTCCTTTAACGGTCTTGGTATGCAGAGGCTGACTCCTCACAACATGACCTCCCATGCCACTCTCCACATCAGGGGATATTGGCCCCATTTCTTCGCTGCCAAGTAGCTGCTGACTGCCCTCCTCAAATTGTTCATCCACGCTGTATAGTGGGGCTGAGCCCAGACCACATACTAGTTCTCTGGCTGAAGGAACTGGACGGAACAGAGGTGGGTTGAGGACAGGTGAGAGCCGGTGAGCTGTTCCCAGGCTATGCCAACTAGAGGTCTAACGCGTTTCGGGAGACAGAGCTCCCTTACTCATAGCCTTATGAGTAAGGGAGCTCTGTCTCCGAAACGCTGTAATAGCCACACTTTTCTGGATGCTACCCTTTAATGGAGTTCTAATAAAGAAGCTTTTTTATTGCAAGATTCACCTATGGTCCTGTTCCGGTGCTGTACCCACGCTTTTTTCCTCAACAAGTGACCCCTGCTGCGACGTCCCCTTTCTGTGCTGCGACCTGTGCCTGCTCCAGGAATGTTTTGGGCCACTGCCCTCACATTAAGAGCCTGCCACCTCTCTGCTGCATACGTTTTTTTAAAAATGTCACTCTGTTTAATAAAAGATACTTATATGAAAAATACACCCCGTTTTGGGGCCCCAAATTTGAAACCAACACGGGCCTGGTAACCCTGGATATAAATTGCGCTACAGAAATCACCAAAAAAACTAACTGGTAGGGTTCGTGTTAAAACGCCTGTACTGTTTTTTTCTCACGGATTAAGGCGTTTTATCATTGAGCCCTCAAAGGCATTGGGTCATATTAAGGCCCCGGGCTAAAGGCGCACCGGACTATAAGGCCGGCGCAAAAAAATGAAAAAATTAAACCCGCAACCCAAACTTTATTCAAATTTTTACAAAAACTCCAACTTGAAAAGTTTAAACAAAAATAAGACCTCCTCAGCCACTCACTCTCTTCTCCTCTCCACCCGCCCTTTTAGTTAGCTTGAGATGACACCCGCTGGAAAAACTGTTTTTTTTGGGAAAGTCCCCCCTCTTAAAAAAAGACCAGGTTGGAGTTTTGGTTGCCGAAGACAAAAAACAGTGAAAGTGACTTTGGTCCCGTGGGCGTAAAAGTGTCTTGGTCCCTGTTTTTTTCAACAGTACTTTTTACGTGGATATCAAAAATGAGGGGGACCTACCAGTTTTTTGTGTTTACGGCTGGGTATTCTTTTCATTTTCTTGGGTCTGCAGATGCGGAAAATGGCCCGCTTCCTTCATAATCCTTTGGGAGTTGCTGGGAACAGTAGTTCTGGTGCGGATGGAGAATTACCCTTTTCATGAAAAGAAGCCCAGAAGGACCACCTTGAAATCCTTTATTTCCGATCGGTCAAAAGCTGGGGGGCTTTGATCGAATAGAGACAGTGGAGATGCTTTAAAACTGCGCTTTTTTTTTCAATAACCATGTTCTAATTTTCCTCCAAATGTGGGGCCTCTTTCTTTTTTCCTCGGAAACTCAGTTTTTGGGCTTCTTTTCCCGGGTAGGGCATCTTCTTGTTTCCCCACTTACCACCATAGATTCATTAAAGTTGAATTCTTGCAGCTGCTTTTTTTTCCATGCTCCCATGCATGATTATGCTTTTAACTTAAATCGCATCATAAGGATGTTCTTTTTAAAGGAGGCATTTTGGGTGTGGGTAAAAAAATGTACAGTACGTATTTTAATCACACACAATGTTGAAACACGATATTTTGCACACAGAAGTACGTATCCCAACGCATGACGCTTCTGATAGGTGGGCCCAAGCCATTCCCTATTCCGTGCCGTATTTTCCGCCGCGATTGCGGGCGCAATACGGTCGGATTTTACAAAACCCTGCCAATTATTGTGCCGTATTTTGCGTCGGAATCACCCCATGTAAAGAATGGGGATTGTAATTCCATTGCGAAATACGTGCCAGTGACACTTATTTGCAACTGATTTGCAACTGATTTGCAACTGATTTGTAACTGATTTCGGAATGTATTTACGATCGGAAATCAGTTACAAATCAGTTGCAAGTAAGTGTCACTAAATTAGCTGTAAATACGTTCTGAACAAAGCCTAAAAACCCAAGTGAAGAATTGATTCATATATAAGGCGCATCGGACTATAAGGCGCACTTTCGATTTCTGAGAAAATCATAGGCTTTTATGTGCGCCTTAGAGTCCGAAAAATACAGTATTTTACTGACTACAAAAGCAGAAACACACTTAATTAACCTTCGGATATAAATTATGCTACAGGAATCAACAGGAAAAATTTTGTCTTTGGTGTTGAAAAACACCGTTTATTTTACTGACTACAAAGGCAGAAACATGCTTAATTAACCTTCCGATATAAATTATGCTGCAGGAATCAACAGGAAAAAATTCGTCTTTGGTGTTGAAAAACACAGTTTATTTTACTGACTACAAAAGCAGAGGGACGCTTAATTAACCTTCAGATATAAATTATGCTACAGAAATCAACTGGAAAAATTTCGTCTTTGGCGTTGAAAAACACCGTTTATTTTAATGACTACAAAAGCAGAAACACACTTAATTAACCTTCGGATATAAATTATGCTACAGGAAAAATTTCGTCTTTGGCGTTGAAAAACACAGTTTATTTTACTGACTACAAAAGCAGAAAAATGCTTAATTATCAATTGGATATAAATTGTGCAAAAGAAATGAGCAGCAAAAAATTAACTGGTATGTGGCGTGTTAAAATGGCGCTTCTTTTACTGAACACAAAAGCAGAAACACGCTTAATAAACCTTCGGCTATAAATAATGCTACAGGAAAAATTTCATCTTTGGCGTTGAAAAACATCATTTCTTTTACAAATACAAAAGCATAAACTGCTTAATTAACCTTGGGTATAAATTATTGCTACAGGAAACACCAGAAAATTTTCTTTAGCGTTGAAAAACCTTTTCTTTTACTGAAATACAAAACAGAAACAAAGCTTAATTAACCTTCGGATATAAATTATGCAAAAGGGAAAAGGAAAAATTTCTCTTTGGCTTTTGAAAACAACACGTTTATTTTACTGACTACAATAGCACAAACACGCTTAATTAACCCTTAGATATAAATTGCGGAAAAAATTGACTGGTATGTGGCTTGTAAAATCGCTGTTTCTTTTACTGAATACAAAAGCAAAAACAGGCTTAGACAACCCCTTTTATTTTTCAAGTTTCTCCGAACTGACCAGATGGCATTAAAATGTATATGCAGCAGAATTGGACCCACACTGGACTTCAATTCCAATACTCCACAAAATCAAAATTAGAACGGAAGAGAAGCAGTCTCTGATAAAAGCTGTGACACCCCCCCCCAAAAAGCGCTGTTAAAAACGTATTTCTTTTGTGTGAGATCTCAGCTACTGCAGCTGCAGCAGCTACAACACGGCACAGAGAGAGGAGTGTGAGCTGCCAGCGTCGCGTCCGGATTTATATAGTCACAGAATCCGCCAGTCTCTGATTGGCTTTATCTCTGCACATGTCATTCAGGATGTTCCTTTCTTCCTCCCAGAGTTCTTTGCCCCATGTAACGCCATGTGCTTGTGGTCATTTTATCAATTAAAAACACGCTTCGTTCAACGAATTACCCCAAACTTCGACTTCATTCAGAACCGAAGTTTTCCTGAAATTCTAAACGAAGTCCACTTCGTTAGAATCAATTCGCCTATCTCTAGTTATGATGTGCCTTTTAGCAAAAGTAATCTGGAAGGTTACATTTAGGCCTAGCACCAGAGAAAAGTTATATTGCAGCTGACCCCAGCTGAACCTTGAAAATATCTACCCTGTTTGCAAGTATAGAGACCTATGAATAAGGACCGTTTAAGGGGAATGCCATTCACCATGCACCTCAGTAGCAAAAAATATTTAAATTAGTCAGGATCATGTCAGGCATGCATCACCAGTGTTGGGTACAAAACTTTGTAATATTGCATCAACAGGATTAGGGCATACTGAATCCTGTTCCAGACCTACATCCCCAACTCACCAGTTGCCAAGGATGGCTTATTTTAGGTAGGGGGATTGGCAATACCCCAGTACAGGGTATTGTAACCTCAATGTAATACCCCAGTACAGGGTATTGTAGTCGTAGGGGTTGAGTCAGGGATGCGTTCTTGTCACATTGTTTATTATGTGTCAACTATGTGTAATGTGTTGTGTATCTTTGGGTAAATGTTGTGTCGGCCCCTGTACCAGCAAGGGTTAAGCATCTTGACACCTTACATCCAGGGCCACATGTATGAAAACTGTCTAGGTCTAAAATTCCCTTTGTTGCCAATAGCAATCAATCGGAGTGCCCTTTTAATTTGTCCAGAGCACTATATGAAATGAAAGGGGCGCTCTGATTGGTTGCTATAGACAACAAAGTGAGTTTTAGAACTAGACAGTTTTTATACATGTGGCCCCAAGTGTTTCAACACCTAGCTCCTGATTGGGTGGAGCAGTGTTCATGCCAGAAGTGGCAATTGGAGGTAGGAAGGGCAGTTGGGCTCAGTCTAGGAAGTGGGTAGTGAGAAGGGTGAAGGAGACTGGTTTGAAGCTTAGGAGGAAGAAAGCTGTGTACAGTATGGGGTACCACAGATCCCAGAAGCTCTATCACAACCTGCAATTGGAGAAGGAGGATTAGGCTGCCATCATACACCGGGGCACTTTTAGTCTGCTGCAAAGGAGGTACAGACCACTACTCTCAACAGGTACACCATATTGCTGCAATGTAAGGAACTCCTGACCCCTCATCACCTTGCTGACTACTTCCCTGTGGATTGGGACTATTGTTTATAAGAACTGGGATCCTGTTTTTTTGCTGCTTAGAAGTTAATAATCTTCAGTAAAGACGGGCATTATTTTACCAACTACATTGCCTCTGTGTATGTGTCTGCGCAACTAAATCAACTATTAACATCTTAGGTATATCCCGGCTAGGCCGTACTACTATCCCCACCATACGCCAGAGGGAGTGCCCTGGGGAACTTGTCCAGACTACCAACAACTCAAGTGCATCCCCCCGCCACTGTAGTGCTGCACCCACGGGAGAGAGTCCAAAGATGCCTGTACCCTGACAACCACTCCCACTCTCTCCCTCTTTGCCATCCACTGTCTCACACTCCATATCTATATATATGTATTTGTTTTTATATATATATATATATATATATATATATATATATATATATATATATTCCTGTATCTGTAACAAATCACAGTAGATGTCTCATTGTGAAAGTAAACACATGAAGGCTCATAGTTATTGTCGAGTCCTAAGGTTTAGAAAGTAAGGCAATTTGGATACACAGATGATAACTATAACGTTCATTGAGTGGTACACTCTATATCAGTGATTGTTATGTGAATAAACCCCAATTTATCAAATATCAAATGTTCTGGAACATGAATATGCATTTTATGTGCATGTTGCTAAAACTTTTTTGACTAACCACTAGAAAGAATAATGCTGTTTTAGTTAATTGCTGGATTAAATTTTGTGTTTTAGGAACATAAATAGACAAATTGCTTTATATGTTATTGTAAAAAACAAGGATTTTATGTGCAGCGGATGCTGTTATTTAGCTTTCTTTTACCGTTAGTACTAATTAAGATAAAAACACAATAAGTTATCTAAGCTCTACAGCTCAATATGTTGTCTAGTTTTTGAAAATACTAAAAATCAGCATTTATTCAGTGCAACAAAATATCTTTTAATGTTCTAAAAAAAAAATTTGTAATAGCGATGTGGAAAAAACAATTTTTCAAAGCTGAAAAAATTAACCTCAGGTATTTTCAATTGACTTTATAGAAAGAAAAGTTTAGATAAAGAGCCTAGAAGCATGCCATGGTATAAAAATAGTCACTATACTTTTAACTGAAATCTCAAAAGCACCAGGTAAAAATTTGAGATAGGCTTTACTCCTGCAGAGTGATTCACAACATTGATTGCCAGTATTGGGACGTTTCCTACCTAATGACAATAATTTCTGATGACAATAATTGCAAATATGTAAATATAGGTTGGGCTAGATGGATCTGTGTCTTTTTCCTGCCATATCGACTATGTTACTAAGTCAGGGGAACATTTATCACTGTAAGAATTGTCTGCCCGGTTTTGTTTTTAGCCCCTGTTGAACTGGGAGGGTCGGCAGAAAATTTAGCGGCCCCACCATAAACCTTATAGCTATAGCAGGAGTGTTGGCACTCCAGGCTGGCAATCAGCCAATAAAGGGGGATTTAAAAAGTGGACCAATTTAAAATTGGTTTTTATTTTAATGTTCTGTCCAATAATTATATTTTGTATACTACCTTGTGGGCTTTTTGGATTGTGTTTTGTGTTTGGGCCCCGTTTTTTTTTCTCCCTTCTGATTCTCCGATTTTTTCCTTTTGGGTTTTTACTAGGATTGTTTGACCCTTTGCTTCCTGATTTTCCAATTTGATCCTTGGATTGTTTTTGCTACCTCTACCCTTAAGCCCCTATTTAGTGGCCCCCTCTGGATATGTAGTGGGAAAGTCGGATCCCGTATAGGGGGAAAAAAAGGGGTTATGTATTTCCTGAGGGTATGTTTGCACTGCTGATTTGCAGCACCTAAACATTTCAGCGCTAAAATCAGCGTGAAATCCACGCCTTTTCAGAGGCAGATTTTCAGCCATCTATATATAGTCTAATGTGAGATGAGGATTCAGCGCAGAATCCACCTAAAGAATTGACATGTCAATTCTTTTTCAGTGCTTTAAAGAAATCCATGCTGAGAAAAATCAGTGTTGTGTGCACAACTGTATGGATTTTACATTAGAAACAATGAAAAAAGACTTGCAGTCAGCTTGGACATGATTCAGAGGCAATTTCCACACTGAATCCACGTGAGAATCAGTGTCCAAATTCATTATGTGAACATACACTTGGACTATGCTAAACAGAGCGCTAACACTGAGGGTGCTTTTACATGGTGCACTTTTCTGGCAGTTTTGATGCATTTTTTCACGTGCAATACTGCTCAGTAATTAAACTGCCTTTATTACCAGCAAGATTCTTTCAGTTATCTAAACTTGTGTTTGAAGTTGGATTTTAAACAAAGTAATTGATTATTCACTTGTAACACATTGTGAAACATTTTTGATAACTGAAAGAAGCTTGCTGGTAATAAAGGCAGTTTAATTACTGAGCAGTATTGCAAGTCAAAGATCATTTCCTTCTCCCTCCTCCCTTCTCCCAGCATGCTCATACTCTCCTACTGAAATATAAACATTTACAATTGAGAAAATGAAAGAAAAAACAGCCGACAAAACCAAAAAGTATGTTTTGCATATATCACTTTGTAAATAAATAATTAATGCATGCATTCCCTGGGATATTATAAGAAAAAAAAAAATAAAAAATATTTTACATATATATATATATATATAAAAATATATATATATAAAATATATATATTATATATATATATTATATTTTATATATATATATATATATATATATAAAAGGGTTTTTCTATCTAAAACTCCTTTACACCAAATTTTTAAAAAGTCAATTTGCCATCTATAGAAGTGCTTTATTTGGAAGTGATAGATTTGAAAGCGAAATGCAGAAATATGACGGAAACTGATAGAGCACACCTCAGAGTCCCTACCATATGATCAAATTTTTCTTCATCTCTTCACAGGTATGTGTATGTGTTGGACAACAATTCCCAGTAACCTCACAGCAATATGTGTTTCATTGTACCAATTTGTTTAATGGTATGTGTTGGACAACAAATCCCAGCAATCCCACAGCAATATTTGTTTCATTGCACTGTTTTTTTTTTTTTTAATGGTATGTGTATGTGCAGATTTCACCCCAAATCTGACTTCAATAATTACCCTGTGTTTAATTGTGTAGCTATTGATCCCAGCTATTCCCCTTCAAGTCTGTTCTCTGTGCTGGGACATTTGTAGCTCCACCCATTTACGATGGGTTCACTGATGATATCAATGAACTTCACATAGAATATTATAAGTGAGAAAACTCATGTCAATTTGACCATCTATAGAAGTCCTATATTTGGAAGTGATAGATTAGAAAGTGATATGAATAAATATGACAGAAATGGGACAGAAGTGAGCAGATCACCTTTTATGTGAGTAACTGGTCTTTTTTAAATATACCTTACTCACCATACTCACTATTGTTATCTATCTTGCAGCCATCTGCCTCCTATCCTACCAACCAGTCATGCCCCCTGAGAATCTTATCCATATCAGCTCCTACTTCCTTCCCTCACCCATGTATTCATCCCACACACCATTTTCCCTTTTTAACTACCCCAAACCACCTGCTTACATAGTGTTGCACAAAGGCTGCTCACATACATCACTGAATACTACTGTCACTGTTCATTCTCCTTCTTCTCCTAACCTCGGCCTACCCTCCTTTACTGCTCATCCCACCTTCTCCTCTGCCTCCCTTAAAAACCTTGCTAACCTGCTTGCTATTCGTTGTACGTCTTTTCCTTCCCCTTTTAAGTGTGCATTGTGGAATGCCCGATCTATCTGTAACAAACTCACTGCTGTTCATAACCGGTTGCTTTCTAACTCCCTCAAACTGCTAGCTCTCACAGAAACATGGCTCCAGCAATCTGATACAACTTCCCTTGTTGCTCTCACCTATGGCGGCCTACAAATCACCCACAGCCCCAGCCCTGAGAACAGGCAGGGTGCAGGAGTTGGCATACTTCTTTTATATTGCACTTACCAGTTAATTCCTCCCACATCCTCCCTCACTTTCCCCTCCTTTGAGGTCCACACACTCAGACTCTTTCGACCATTTTCTCTCAGAGTCCTGGTTGTGTACAGATCTCCCGGTTCAGTCCACCAGTTTCTGGATCATTTTGCTGTATGGCTCATTCATTGCCTCTCTCTGAAGTGTCGACTCTCATCATAGGTGATTTCAACATCCCTATTGACGACCCCATGTCTCTTTCTGCCCCTCAGTTTCTTTCACTAACATCTTCTCTTGGCATCTTGCAATTTATAGACTCACCCACCCACAATGATGGTAACTCTCTTGATCTGGTCTTCTGTCGTCTCTCAACAATTTCTAAACTCAATAATTCTCCTTATATGCCTCTGATCATAACCATATCTCTTTCACTATCACTAATTCTGAGCCTTCTCTGGACACACCTGCCCATCACCCATTCAGAAATATCTGCTCCATTAATACTCAGGAACTCATAGACATCCTACAGTCCTCACTGTCCCCAATCTCCACCATCTCCTGTCCTGAGCTGGCTGTAAAACAATATAATGAAACTCTCTGAACCATACTACCAGAGTCAGATGCCGGCAGCCTTAAAACACGCCTCAGACTCACTTTCTGCAGCGAGTCTGAGGCGTTAGATGTGTGCTGAACGTCTGTGGAGAAAGTCAATGCTACTGACAGATTTTCTCCACTACAAATTCATGCTCAGGACTTACCACACTGCCCTTCACTGTGCCAAACAAAAATATTTCAACTCCCTCATCTCAACATTACACAACAACCCATTTGACACATTACACTCCTTCCTCAGGCCTAAGGCTCAGGCACCGGTCACTGAACTCTATGCTGAAGACCTAGCCACTCACTTCAAAGACAAAATCGACAGTATCCAGCAAAACATGGCATCTCAATCCCCAAGTAATACCGATCCTGTCCCTCCCCACATGTCCTCTAGTCTGCTCTCAGCCCGTGACCTGATAACAGAGGAAGAAGTATCCAGGATTCTCTTGTCTGCTCTCTCCACTACTTGCTCTAGTGACCCCATTCCCTCCCACCTTGTCCAATCTATTTCTCCAGCTGTCCTCTCACACCTTACTGCAATCTTCAACCTCTCTCTCTACTGGGATCTTTCCATCTTCATTTAAACACGCTGCTATAACCCCACTACTAAGAGAGCCCACACTGGACCCATCCTACGCTGCTAATTACGAACCAGTCTTTAACCTTCCCTTCATCTCTAAACTCCTAGAATGCTTGGTCTACTCTCACCTAATCCGTTATCTCTCTGCTAACTCTCTTCTTGATCCTTTAGAATCAGGTTTCTGCACCTTACACTCCACAGAAACTACTCAAGCTAAAGTCTCAAATGATCTCCTCACTGCTAAATCTCAGGGCAACTATTTGTTGTTGCTTCTTCTGGATCTCTCTGCAGTATTTGACACTTTTGATCACCATCTTCTCCTCAGCATGCTCAGTGATATTGGCCTCCAGGACTCCGCTCCCTCTTGGTTCTTATTCTACCTCTCTGACTGATCCTTCAGTGTCTTATTTCCAGGTTCTAACTCTCCTCTTCCTCTTGCTGTTGGGGTTCCTCAGGGATCGGTTCTTGGTCCTATCCTCTTTACAATGTACTCAGTACCCATTGGACAAACCATCAGCAGATTTGATTTTCAGTACCATCATTATGCTGATGGCACTCAACTATATACCTCTTCCTGAGACTTCACTCCTGCCCTGCTACAAAACACCAGTGACTGTCTGTCCGCTGTCTCTGACATGATGTCCTCCATCTATCTTAAACTAACCCTCACTAAAACTGAACTTCTTGTCTTTTCGTCATCTACTAACAAAATCCCATCTGCTATTTCTGTTTCAGTGTGTGGTACCATCATAACTCCTAGGCACCAGGCCCGCTGTTTTGGGGTTATGCTAAATTCTGATCTGTTATTCACTCCCTATATCCAATCCTTTGCCCGCTCCTGTCACCTGCATCTCTAGAACATCTCCAGAATCCATCCATTTCTCACTGTGGAAACAACCCAAACTGTCATTGTGGCTCTTATTCTTTCTCATCTCGACTACTGTAACTCCTTGCTTATTGGTCTCCCTTTCTGTAAACTCTCCCCTCTCTAATTTGTCCTGAATGCAGCAGCTAGGCTCATCTTTCTTTCCAGCCGCTATACTGATGCCTCTACCCTGTGTCAGTCACTGCAATGGTTGCCCATTCAGTATAGGATATAACATAAACTCATCACTCTCACCCATAAAGCTCTCCACAGCGCTGCACCCCCCTACATCTACTCCCTCATCTCTGTGTACCACCCGACATGGTCTCTCCGCTCTGCTGATGATATAAAATTACAGACCACAATAATTCGAACCTCCCATGCCCATATCTAAGATTTCACACGTGCTGCACCAGTTCTCTGGAACTCCCTACTATGTACCATCAGGCACAATCATAATCTTCATAGTTTTAAGAGTGCCCTGAAAATACATCTTCTTAGGCAAGCCTACCAAGATCCCTAATTGCTAACCCCCACCTTCTATCGCATACATTTCTGTCACTTCCTGCACTAGGGCACCCACAGGCACTTAGCTGTATATAGATGAACTGCCTGGCAGGTTCATCCAATCTTTATGTAAACCCCCCCAAATTTATGTCACATGGCTGGACCATTGTAAACTTAGCACTTCTCACCCTTTGTCTCACCCATACACCCTAATAGATTGTAAGCGCTCACGAGCAGGGCCCTCACATCTTGCGTCTCATTTGTAAGTAACTTTTATTTGTCTGTAATTATACCCTCCAAATTGTAAAGTGCTGCGGAATTCGTTGGCGCTATATAAACAAAGATTATTATTATTATTATTATTAACATGTATGCACATGCCTGACTGAAAAATATACAATGAAGAGATTGAGAAACTAATTTTCCTCAACCATGGAAAAGCTTTTTTTTAAATCTTTTTAGCATTTTATTCTAATGCTCTTTATTACCTATTTAAATGATATTGGATAGTCTTACTCTTACCCTATGCCCTCTTGTTTCTTTTGCACCCCAATGCTCATGTATTATCAGTACTAATTCTACTTACCAAAGAAATATATTCTGCACCATCAACAATTAATGTCTTTAATTAAAAATGTCTCCTGCCTCATAAACAGCCCAAAGACTAACCTTTTAAATGATATTGAATAGAGGCCTGGAGAGCACGAAGGATTAAAGGGGATTTACTAAGTGTCAGATAATCAAAGTAGTACGTCACGTACACCAAAATTAAGGAATTAAATCTAAAAGTCCTTTCCTCAAGTATTCACTAGAACTTACACAGTATGAAGCTAATTAAAAGTATTGTACAGACATAAAGCCGCATGCTTTGTCCACTAATGCACCATGAAAATATCAAATTAAAAATGTTTCATAGTGGTTCATTGAGGACTATTTTAATGAAGTACTCAGGGTAAAATATGCTTTAATTTGATGACCTTTGAATCAGATATGTATCTTGTACAGATTACGTCTACAAAATCAGAGCATAAAAGGAAAATGCCAGACCGATGTTAGGTCTCTCTGTACCACATGTAAAAATTGGATCTGTGGGATTTTACAACAATGGTTTAATCACAGGATATTCTTTGAGAATATTATATTTTATGCAGTTCATTATAATTGCCAAGAGTTTTTAAAAAGCGTTTAAAAATTATGTGAACATATAGAAATGCTATAACTACTACATGGCTTCGAAAAGAGGAGAATGTCAGTACAGTGTTCATGGTAGATATTTCCGTATTGGATTTTAAAGTATGTGACAGCACAATAACAGCAAAAAGAGACATTTTTAGCTTAAAAGTATCTCACGTTCTACATGCTAGTAACGCATTCTAAATATATAACTGTCAAGAGCCATTCATCTGGGGAGCCTCCCGTTCGTATGGTGAAACGCCCTGCAAGGGTTAATCTGTCTGGCCTGGGTCCACACCCTGGGAGAGGTGCTGCTCCAGAGCTCAGGAGTGACAGCTCTGTAGCCTCTCCCAACAGAGGGTGTGTCACTCAGGCCAATCGGAGGGCTCGGACATCAGCTCCTGGGGCGGTGTCTGGGCAGACCTTTTAAACCTGCTCAGTTCTGTTTGTCATTGCCTGTGAAAGGTTACTCCCTGTGCTTCCTGATACTGTGTTCATAGTATTTGACCTCGACTTAATTCTTGACCACGTTTTTGTCCTCTGATTCTGTACCGCGTTACCGCCCGTGTTTGACCCTTGGCTTCTTTCTCGTTATTCTTCTGGTTTCCGATCCTTGGCTTTAACCTTACTGACCGTTACTTACCCGAACTGTTCAACTCTGCTTTCCCCTGACAACCCCGTTTTTAGTATAGGGTTTGTCATCCAGTTGGGGTCTGCCGTCTAGGGCAGCACGCCAAGTAGGCAGGGACAGTGGGCTGGGTGGCAGTCAGGGCCCACTGCACCTCCTCTTTCATGACAATAACTGTTTCAGGGCAAAAAATCTACTTGAAATTCCCAAAAGTCTAAGATATGTGGCAGGGAGGACATGTTTAGTTGGAAAAAATCCATAAATCCCAAAAGACCATTAAAATCAGTCTTCATGTCTACCCATGACTCCCAACAAGCAGTATATTGTGAATTCCTATAGCAAAGTAAGTTCCTTGCTGACTGGTGCTGTTGTCTTATGGGTAGCTGGACCTATTCATAAATGTGTCACTGTTGAGCCTATAGTGCCCACACTTTACTGTATATAATAGGATTACCTGTGGGCTTGATAGACGTGCGCCATGGCCTAGATTGTGTATATTTTCCATCTTGTTTAAAAGCATCCGCTTTCTCACCTTGTGACTCCTGTATGGAGGACAGTTATGCTGCAGCCTACCTAAAACCAACACAGACACATAAGGAACTGGAGATTTCATATAACAGTGACAGAAAACTAGCATCTGAGTCACAATAACTACATTGCACTATGTAGCCCGCTATGGTAATCAGGACTTTTCTCCAGCCCAGAATAAAGGCCATCAAATGTACCCTGCCAGCATACCATTGTCTTCATTCCACCACTCTTTATGAGGTCACTTAGGTTTTTTAGGCTTCTTTTGTCTTGACAATCAAGTAGGCACTTCACTACCCAATACAGTCACAGCTTGTCTGCCCCACCTCTCTTTAATTCGTAGGTGGTCTCATTCCAGAGTCCAATTCCCTCAGATGGGAATCATGTGGTACACAGCTCCATCCATGGTCAAATCAGCCATACTCATGGATTTAGCAAAGTAAATTATTTTTTCAGAACACTGGCTCAAACCAATCAATTTTACAAGAGTGATAGTACCCAATTTCAAAATAGTGACATGGCACAGTGTCTACCAATCACCAGCTTCCTACATGCCTTTTTGTGTCCTACTGTACTGATGAATGTCCAGGAGCATTAACCTGGGAATTCTCCACTGCCATGTTAGCAACCAACACTATCACTGCAAATTATATATAGCCCTGTTAAAATATAACTTTTATTGGATAACGTTTAAAATATTACAATGTGCCCCTATATAATGCCCAACCAATCACCTAGATATACAATACACTCAGCCCTATCAGTCAATGGGGTCATCGCCCTGATAAGGGCGGCTCCACTATGTATGACCGATTGGGTCTCTTATGCATACAATAAATACAATAACTACCGTGTGCATAAATAAGGTACTGTGAATTTTATCAGCCTTATTATTATATATACGCTATGGATACTGTATTTACTTCCAGCACTCCCGAAGTGTTTCCCTCTACCAGAATGGGGTTCATCAGGGGATATCTCGTTGCTGTAAAGTTATCAGTATGGAATATGTAGATAATAGCATCCAATTAAGGCAATTTGATAAATTAATACTTAGCAAATCCGTGAAGGTTCCCGCAATGATCCTATTCGCAGGAATGTTCAGGTCCTGTGAGGATTCCACGATAATACCTATTCACAGGATAATTCTGATGTATTGGTATCCAAGATGTTCTGGAGAAAACTAATGCAGTATCCCCCTTTTTGTAATGTGACCCCTCCATGGTTATAAAAATTTAAA
>JAODAL010038388.1:0-39288 GCA_025379985.1 Phyllomedusa bahiana
CCCAAAAAACCACAAAATAACGTTGGGAAAAGAAATAAAAATTGCAGTAAAAAAATAATCTTTTAAAAAAAAATTTTTAAGGGCCCCCTTTCTGTTTGAAGAGGAATGTAAGTAGACCACAAAAATGGGTGACCGGGGAATTGGGGGGCCACAACATCTCAAGATCCAGTGATCACTTGTAAAGAAAACATCCCACATTATCTGGGGAAACCCGGATGGTTTGTCGAAATGACTCCCCCCAGCTGTGCGAAAGTCTCCCAGATATGCGCTGGCTGCTGGGCAGGACAAACCCCTATGGCGGGCGAGTAGCTGGGCCCCATTCATCATTTTGGTCCCCAGAAGTCTATTTTTCCCGGAAAACACCCAAAAAACATGGTTTGAGACACAGAATCGTGCACCATATCTTAAGGGTCTTGTGTGTTGGAGTGCCCCTCATGCATCGTTGGTGAGGGGAAAAATAAAAAAATCCAGGGGTCCCCATAGGTTTCTGCCCCCCCTTGCCTGTGCTGCGCTGCCGCTACGGCACTCTATGGTCACTCGCTATGTTTTTCCCCAACCGTACTTTTGAAGAACGGAATCAACCAACAAGCTCTTGATCAATCACAAGGTCCCCATTTCCTCTTTTTACTCTCTATTTGGGTGGGGGGAAAGGGAAAAGTGCGAGTTTTTTTTTGTATGGGGAATCCAGAGGGGGGCCCCCCGTAAGTTGTTCTTTGAGGCCTTAATGCGGGGGTATGTTGGGGAAAGGAGCATCCAAGCACTCATGTGAAAGGGGCCCTTTATTTTCCCCAAACCCCGGGGCGAGGGGGACTAGCAAATTGATTTCCCCCTCTTTTCCCCCGCCCAAATTCGCCAACCCTTTTCCAAGGCAGGGAGCGGTACTGTCGGGGTCAGGGAAAACCACCTTCCCCCCCTCCCCTCCCTTCCCCCCCGGGACAGCTTCAAAAGCCCTACTGCCTAGTTTTTTTCACTCTGAACTGATGCCCAAACCTTACTAGCCCCAACCCCGAACTACTACCAATGAAAACCGATGAAATTTTAAACTGTTGGCCTTGTGGATTTTACGGGGAGAAAGGCCCGTGTCCGCATCTTGTCCCTCCTCCTCCTCGCTCGGGGGGCTTTTTGTTTCAGAGTGTCCCAAAAGACGTTTCAAACTAAGATCACCACAATGCCATGCTGAGAAAGGGCATTGTCCCACTGACCATTTTGGTGGCTTCTTCAAAAAATGGGAAGGGTGGGGCAGAGCTCTTTTACCCGCCCCCCACTCCCGGGGGTCAAAACCCCCAGCCCCCAACCGCTGCTTTTCAGGCCCATGTTCCCCTTCGTATGCTAACGGATTGGCTGCGGGCCCCAACCCTTTGGGGATGGGTGGGGGGAATTTCCCGGTGTGCCCGTCAACAATGAGAGGTTTCGGGGAAAGGCCAGCTGCGCTGCCCAAAGCAGCCAGGGGGGACAAAAAAGGTGGAACGGGGGAAGGGGAATTAGACTTCGGGCCCTTCCCAGCAGCAGTACAGACCCGGGTACTCTTTTGAAATTTCTGGATGACAATTTTATGACATGTGCCAGCAAGGGGAAAGCCCAGCCTACCATTTAAGAGCGGGCCCGCAATTTCCCCGTTATCGCCCACCACCTTGCCCGGCACAAGGTTTTGCACCCGTCAGCGCTCGGTCTCGTTGCGGACCGTCCACAGCTACTGACCTGTGGTGGACGGTCTCCAAGAAAGATTATTTCAACACGACCTGGTTTTTATGGGAGGATGCCACCAAAGGGGCCCCTGGGGGAAAAACCCTGCCCATCCGGGGGGTTTTGAAAGCGTGCGCCGCCAAAGGGCCCACCGTACCCCCAAAAGACATCCCACCCACTCACTCGTGATATAGGGGCCTTGGCCGGCTTACTAGCCCATGTGCGGGGGTCAGAGGGCTTTTCCGGCCACAGAGCAGACAACGAGCTTAAAATTTTTAGATGAACTGGCTGGCCGGGGCATGAGGGCTTTTGGAAAAGAAATGCCTGCTCACATCTGGTTTTGGGGCAGGAAAGGGGCCTTGACGTGGGGGAAACCCCATCGTGTCCCCCAACAAAAGGGAACATTTAAAGGGCCAAAACCTGGCAATCCCGACTTCGGGTTTTTGGCTTTGGGGGGTTTTGGGTTTAAAGTGTTTCTTCTGCTCCCAAACCGGGAAGACGAAGGCTGCTGAAACTGCCGCTGTAAAGGGCGGCAGGTCATAACTCGGAAGGAGAAGGGGTAGGTTGGTTCTCTGGTGCTGCTGGGGTATGGGGGCGGGGGTGGAGGCTAAAAGCGAGGCTTCCCTGATCATGACTCTGAGAGACATGGGCAGCTGGGGAACGCTTGGGGGGGCGGAGGAGGAGGCGGAACAGAGGTGTACAGGGGTTGGAGGTCCCCCCGACGGCAAAGGGGCATATGACATCGCTGGGTGAACAAGGCTTGCTCAAAGAAACCCCGGCTTGAGGGCCCGGACCTTTTTGACGGGAAAACAGGACGGGGTTTCCCCGCGCCCTGGTGGCAAATCATATCAGGGGACTTCGCCCCAGCCCTCTCCCTTTTTTGAGGGGGGACCGTACTGACATACCCCATCGTCTTCCTCCCGCCAGGATCAAGCCTCGCAAGCAAATTTCTGAAAAACCACGTTGGACCCGCTGTCGTCATCATATCATCAAAAACGGGTGACTGTCGCCTAATTCCACCCAGGAGTGCGGCTACAAAAAAGGGGGACGAAGGCTTTGCCGACCGCCCGGGATTTTGCCATTGACCCTTCCTTCTCCCCTTTGACATCAGAAAATGCGTCGAGCAGAAAAATCATCCTCTTTTGGCCTTTGATTTTTTAAAAATGCCCTCTGACCCCAAACCCATTTTGTCATCAAAGAGGTCTTCAGAAAAGGGTTTATCCACAGTGGGGGGGTCACGAGTTGACATTTGGGGCTTCATTTTGGACGGATCGTTGCTGAGCGAATTGGGGCCCCGTGACGGGAGGACGGGAGGTAAGACTGCGGGTGCAGGTTCATTAACCACTGAAAAACAGTTTGGAGCTTTTTTGCTGGTTCACAGGGCCCTGACCCAGGGATGACAGGCCTGACGGCCCTGAATGATGACCGTGTATGCTGTTTCCCACACTGGAAGGGAAACCTTCTCCCCGTACCCTACTCCAGTCTACCCCCCCCTTTGCTTTTGCCCCCCTGAATTTCGCCCATGTTCAGAAATAAAAAAAATTTGAGAAGGTATGGAAGGTTTTGGAAAGTCTCTTAAAAAAAGATGGCAAAACCAGCATTTTCAAAACCCTTAAATCAAAACAAAATTGTGGATCAAATTAACTGCAAAGTAGATCTACAAAAAAAATTGACTGACCAAAAAGTGAAAAAAAAAACCTGTCGAAATGTATACGGATATTAAAAGGTTTTTTTGCCACCCATCATACACTTGGACTACAAAGTTCTGGATTTAAATTTAACTGAAAGTAATTAAACAAAGCTTGACTACCAAAAGTGAAAAAAAAACCTGTCTGAAAAAATCGGAAAATTAAAAGGGATTTTTGGCACCATCAGTACACCTGTGAGAATACAAATTGTGATTCAAATTTAAATGCAAAATAGATCATCAACAAAACTTGAGACCCAAAAATGAAAAAAAAAAACCCGTCTGAAAAATATATGGATTTAAAAGGGATTTTTGGCACCCCCACTACACCCCGTAGTACTACAAAGTTTTTGGGTTCAAATTTTAAATACAAAGTAGCTTTATGAACAAAACTTACTTACCAAAAATGAAAAAAACACTGTTGAAATGTAAAGGGATAAAAAAAGGTATTTTTTGGCACCTATCCAATTAACCCTGTGGGATACTAAAATTTCTGTATTCAAATTTAATACAAAGTAGCTCTATGAACAAAGTTTTATGACCAAAAGTGAAAAAAACACCCTTTGAAATTATGGGGGAAATATAAGGGATTTTTTTGGCACCACACTTCACCCAGGACCTAAATTGCTGTATTCAAATTTAACTACAAAGTCGCTCTAATAAAACAAAAATGACTGACCAAAAGTAAAAAACACCTTTCTGAAATGTATAGGGGGAATAAAAGGATTTTTGGCACCTTTAATTCACCCGTGGTACTACAAATTGCTGTACAAATTTAATACAAAGTAGCTCTATGAACAAAATTATGACCAAAAGTGAAAAAAACATCTTGGAAATGTTTACGGGTAATTAAGGTATTTTTTGACCAACAATTCACCTGTGGTGACTACTAAATTGCTGTATTCAAATTTAACTACAAATCTCTATGAAAAAAACTTGTGACCCAAAATGAAAAAAAAAAACCTGTCTGAAATGTATACGGGGTAAAAAAGGTATTTTTTTTGGACCTTTCACTTCACCTGTGGTGATACTAAATTGCTGTATTCAAATTTAAAAAACAAAGTCGCTCTATGAACAAAGCATGACTGACCCAAAAATAAAAAAACACCTGTCAATTAACGGGGTAATAAAAGGTATTTTTTGGGACCTTCAATTCACCTGTGGGACTAAAATTTCTGTATTCAAATTTAAAATACAAAATAGCTTATGAACAAAGCTTTACTGACCCTAAGTGAAAAAAAAAAAACCGTCTGAAATGTTTAAAGGGATAATTTAAGGTATTTTTTGGCACCAACAATTCCAAACCTGTGGTGACTACTAATTGCGTATTCAAAAATTTAAATGCAAAATAATCATCAACAAGCTTGACGACATAAATAAAAAAACACCCGTCGAAATTTACAATATTTAAAAAATATTTTTGGACCTATCATCACCTTGGGGCTACAAAGTTGCTGGGTTCAAATTTAACTCAAGGTTGCCTTACAACACAGCTGGCCCCGGCCCAAAATGAAAAAAAAAAAACGTATTGAAATGATATGATAAAAAAAGGGATTTTTTTGGCACCTATCAATTTTGGTGACTACAAAGTTGCTGGATTCAAATTTAACGCAAAATAGATCTATAAAAAAAGCTTGACTGACCAAGATGAAAAAAAACCCCTATCTAAAATGTATCGGGAAAAAAAAGGTATTTTTGGCACCTTTCAATTCACCTGTGGGGACTACAAAATTGCTGTATTCCCATTTAACTGCAAAACTCCACCAACAAAGCTTTACTGCCCCCAAAGTGAAAAAAAAAACCCATTGAAATGTATTCGGATAATAAAAGGTATTTTTTGGGCCCCTTTAATTCACCCCGTGGTAATTTCACAATTCTGGGTTCAATTTAACTGCAAAAATAGATCTATCAACAAAGCTTATGACAAAAGTAAAAAACCAGATCTGAAATGTATTCGAAAAAAAAGGTTTTTTTGGCACCTTTCAATTCACCTGTGGGATACAAAATTTAAATTGATTCACATTTTTAAATGCAAGTAGCCCACCAAAAAAAAGTGTACGCATCAAATGAAAAAACACGTATCGAAATGTATCGATAATAAAAGGTATTTTTGGCACCTTTAATTTACCTGTGTTGACTACAGAATTGCTTATTACATTTAAGTCAAAGTGCCTCAATCCCAAAAATTACTGCGCCAAAATGAAAAAAACATATCTTAAATGTATTGGATAATAAAAGGTATTTTTGGGGACCTATCACCCGTGCTGACTACAAAATTGCTGGATTCAATTTAAATGCAAGGGGGCATTCAAAAAAAAGCGGAATGGGCAAAAAAAAAAACACCTATCTGAAATGTATACTGATAAAAAAAGGGATTTTTGCACCTAACAAAAAACCTCAGTTACAAAAAGTGTGACCGAATATAAGTTCAGGTGCCCAATATCCAGGAAATATTTAATAGAAAACTGTTATTTCAGAAAACGCTATTTAAAGGGAAAGTCTACACTAAGTCTTGGTGAACTATTCCATTTTTTTTTAAAAAGCTTTTCGGATCCCAGGATCCCCCCCCCCCCGCTTCCCACCGGACTTTAAGTGGGAGAGCTCCTTTAAAAAATTTTTACCTAACTATTTTTAAAATCTTCCAATCTCTGTTTAACTAAGTTTTAAGGACACAGCTAACATAAGCTTTCTCTGTGAAGAAATAAAAAATTTCGCTGGCTGTTTGGACATAGGCAGGCGCCGTCCCACTCTATGAGAGCTGACAAATGAAACATGAACAGAAGGGGTTCTATGTAAAACGAGGGCATGGGATTTTTCCCGCCAAACCGCAACCATAACATCCCCTCATGAGTTGCACACACATCCCCCTGCTTATTTTGTAAACTGATTTTTGCCCGCCAAAATGAAGGGAAGCGCGAAAATGGCGCATATTAATGATGAGCACAGATTTTTAAACCCAAATTACGCGTGACAAAAAATCCCATCAACATAAAAACTGTGCCCATTCCAAATTTGTCCGATAAACGCTCAACCAGCGATTTTCATAGTATCTAAGTTCGCACGCCCCGTATGTATTTGGTGAGGATTTTTTGACACTCATGTATGTGTCTAATATTATGTGTGGTGTTACACGTCCTCAGAACACCCTCACATTTTAAGCACATTATAAAGTGTTGAGTCTTGCGAACAATGGGCAACATGTATGAAGATCGGCACGTCGGAGCACACGTTTTCACATTTTTTTCCGTGATTTATGTCGGCGTCCGAAGTGCGCTCATACACACGGTATAAAGTTCCCTGCGCCTCACCAGTGTGTGAGGCGCATTGCGGAACTTAGGCGCAGAAGGAATGCGCCTAACATTTTTTAAATTTAGAGAAAACTTTTTTAAAACAGGGAAAAAACAAAACATGTTATGAATACAAATAGAGTTTCTTTAAAATTAAGAATGAATTGTGTTTTTATTCTATTTTATCTCAAAAGGCCCCACAGCACGCAAGCTGGAAATAAATACGTTTGTAACTACATCCGGATTTTCCATTGGTAGCAATTCTAAGCTAATTGTTTATTATTTTAGGCTGAGTTGGTGATGTATTTACGGACATAAATACATCCGTAAATACGCCCAGAACTAAGCCCTGGGAACATAGAAATCCTGCTTGGAGGACCACAGGTCCCAGCAAGACCTGTGCTGTGCTGGCTCTTGCTGTAGATATTAAACAGAATGAAAGATGAAAGAAGAAAAAATACATCTTAATTTTTTATTAAAAAAAGGACAAAGATTAACATCTGTACAACATCTGCATTGGCTTATTTAATGTAAAATTTGTTTAATTCTCTCCCTATTTTGAGACGTTTTATAGCTGATATTTCTTTCTTCGGAGATCTTATATATATTTGCTTTCATTTTAAATGATCAACTTTTTCAATACATTGAAATCGATTTTATACAACATTGATATTTATCTTTATTCATTCATTAATTTTAAAGACAACTCTTTTTTATTATTGTACTGTTGTAACTGTATTGTATTGCCCCATTACAATAATTTGAAGCTTCACTGTGCCTCCTCCGACTCAGGTAGACCACATTGAACTAGGTCTGCCTGTCGGAGCTGTAATGCGCCTCACTTTGCCGACCGGCATTCATACATGCGTCGGTGATTTCGAATCTGGTGCATCCTGCCTCAGAACGCCCACAGCGCGCCCACTGCACGCCCCTTCATGTTAGGCACATTACATAGTGGTGAAGCTTGCGCCTAACATCGCATTTGAGCGTCCGACAGCGGAGTCGGCACAGTGAGGCGCAGTATACGCCTGAAATCAGGCACAATTCCCGATCATACATGTCGCCCAATGTGTGCATTATACATTGCAGCCTGCTCACTTTTGGTGCATTCTATGCCAGAAAAGGGTGAAAAATCCTTTCATACATATCTCCATGTCCCCAAGGGTCCTACCTCATTTATTGTAATCTTTATTAAAACAAGGCTGAAAGAAAAATGTTAAACCTACATGAAGACAATGATTCCAGGAAAGTGTAGGTTACCACAATGAATGAAACAATAAATAAAGCAAATATCCAAAATATGATAAAGGGTCCAGAACATTGCAAAAAATACCTGCTAATTTAACATACAAAGGGCCCCATGTATGAAAACTGTCTAGATCTAAAATTCATATGGTTCTCTGGAAAAATGAAAGGGGCGCTCTGATTGGTTGCTGTGGGCAAGAAAGTGAATTTTAGACCCAGTTTTCATACATGTGGCCCAAAGTGTTGTAAGAATAATAATGGTATTTTCTATGTCTTTCTAGAAAATACTGATTTGTAAAGAATGTAAGGTTATCTCTACACAGCAAAGAATTACAGTGGTTTTGACACAGATTCGAATTTTCAAAACCATCAACAACCGACAGTAAAAGCACCCTCACCTCAATAGAAAATCTGAGTTGTAGACTATGCAGCTCGAATTTTCTGAAGTCAGATTTCAAAACAAACTTTTTTTTTAAGGAAAACTTGGTACATGGTCAATAATCCACAGTATTTCACTTTGGTGGAAAATGTACTATTGAAGTCAATGGAATGGCAGGAAAAATGACCAGAAAGCTTTGTGCCCTGGTTTTTGGCTCCATTTTTGGTGCAGTTTTCGGATTTAGTTTTTCAATCAATTTTGCCTCAAAGAACACTATTGAGGTTTTAGATGCTCTATGTTGCAAAAAAACTATTAAAAAACTGCATCTGAAAACCATGCCAAAAAACAAAAACCAAGTTAAAAATCCTTGGGGTTTTGTGTGAAATAGTGTTCAAATACTCATTGGACTCTAAGGTGTGTGTTAGGATTCCGCATCAAGATTAACTAGTGTATGTTTTAAATAAAGGTTAGAGCAGTTTAAAGGAAAAAAGAGTAAGACCTGTGCAAGAAATTTAAAGGGACAAAACCAATTTTTTTTGTATATTGACAAACAATATGTGAGTATTATATGTAATTTAAAAAAATAGTTTTTTTCATAAAAATTTTTAACGTTTCCCTATGTACATGAATATGTACATGTCTCTCTGACTTCCCTCTGAAAGGCTTGATAGAACAGCAGTGAGGATTGCTTGATGGCTATCTTACAAGCCCACCAAGGGCCTGAGAGGGTACATGTTATCAGAAAGACCCGATAAGTGCAGAAAAAGATTAACCCATTATAATTTCAAGAATTGCTCTTGCCATTTCCCTGTTGATCTAGATTAATCTTTATCTAGGTCTTTCGGGAGAAAAATAGAGTGATCAGTAAAAAGTTCTAGTTCGATTAGAACCTCGAACTTTTGTGATTTCGGTTCGAAGCTTTATTCGAACTAGAACTTTGAAACACATTAAAATCTATATGTGAAGATGTTTTGGTTAATTTTTATACCTGTACAGGTGAGGAGAAGTTGGAATTACCATCAATAGCAGTAAACTGGATACGTGGAACAACTTAGTGAAGAAAATTTGGCTCTGAAAGTGACAGAAAAAAATTGAGAGGCTAAAATATTCCATTCCTTTCAATGGCTAACTGAAAAGCTGAGGACAGCTTGCTAACTACAAGAGGTGCAGCGGTAGCAGCTTCTACAGGGCTCTGTATCCTGAGGAGGCCCAAAAGCCTCTTTGATGCATAGGAGATTTGGAGATGGTGTGTTATACAATTACTGAACCCCCAAAACTACAAAAACTGAACTTTTGGGCACTGAGTATAATTTAGCAAATCCAAGCACTCGATATAATATATATCCATGTATATGAGAGTTAGGCGTTATGTGAGCCTGCAAATGTCGCCAATTAACAGCTTCTGGGTGTGGGAAAGATGCAGCCAGCGATACCAAACTCTCTAACTATTGATGTCTATGGAGAGGAAAATGCTATCTTACTAAGAGCAGTCTGTACAGTGCAGAGAGTGAGCTAAAAATGACGTTCATAAGGCAATATGGTGAAATATATATAACATGGTCATGTGATTTTAGCAGCCAATGAGAGACCTATACTTCAGAGATGACGTTTTGACACTTCTCTGTGCTCTGCACTGATAGGATTGCCACCAAAAGGGCAGAAAGGTGATTGGATGGCTGCCAAAAATGCAGAAATCCCCTAAAACGAAACTAGAAATGACATGTCTATTAGAACTAGAACTAGAACTTTACTCGAACGAACAGTAAAATGTTCAGTTTGAGTTCTAAAAATTCGAGAAGTTCTAGTACAACTTGACTTTTCTAGAACAGTTCTATCAACACTAATACTGTGCTCTGATTAAAAACAGACACTGTTTTGGTGCTGGTCTGCTGAAGGAAACTGGCCATGACTGAGTGTGCTTGAGGGTGGTTTGAGGCATGACCTTATATAGTATCATATTTCTGCGTAGTTAAAGGTGTGGCCTGGTGTGATGTCATGTGTCTGGACTGCGCCTTATGCACTGCTTTGCCCATGGGCCCTTAATGCTATTAAGATGGCCCTGATCTAATCAGTTATGTAAAGTGATGTAAAAGGTTAATTTCCTAAACACATTACTTCCCTTCCTGCACATAGCAACAACATTGATCAAGTCTGGAAGAGTTGTCTTTTCTTATTATATATTTTCTTTAGTGACTTTTATTGCGTGAGTCAGTCTCAGCTTGTTACATTATGTGCATCACACATCAAGGACATTGGTATGTCAGATGAAATTACATGACCATGATGACACACTTCACTTTCCGCTAGTTTATTTCCTTTATCATTATAAAAATCAAGGCAACACACTTATAAAAACACTTTTTCATTATGTGCCTGCTTTGGACATAGTCTTTGGACTTCTTATGCTTTGGTTGTATGGATCCTTATACCAAATGTTACTAATATTACTGACTCCAGTTTTCGTTTTAGCAGATGGGAAAAGTGGAAATGTTTGATTTACCTTAGCAGCATGGTAGGAGTTGAGACATAAGCAATTTACAGTGAACTCACTTAAGTTGTAAGACTGCACATCCAAATTCATATATAGTATAAATACTGCTGTAAATGCACCAAACAGATATAATATTAAGTCCACTGACAGATAAAATAAATAACATTTATTATCTTATTACAATGACATCTGATGAGGGCCGGTTATATCAGGCAGCAAATAATCCTCAGTTTTTTAGGTTGATGCTGTTGAAAATAGGAGGGATGGTCAAGCGTAAAGATCTAACAAGTGAAAAATTGGGATGTTCAGATGGCCAATATAGTGGAATGTTTCTGGTATGCAATGGTTAATACCTACCAATCAAAGGCTCATTAATAAAAATGGGGAGGGAATACTAATTCTTCTAGTCTGATTCCACAGATTAGGTTTTAGAACATTAGTGCATTGCAGCTTGATACATAAAAGTCTCCATATCCACAAAGCATCTATGCTGACCTCTTTCATCTGCCAAACGCACCCACAATGAGCATGTGAAAATCAGAACTGGCCATGAAGTAATGATAGAGAGTGGCCTAGTCTGATGAGGATTGGAAGACAAGAGAGCAATCTAGAGAAGGCAGTGTGTTGCCTGGAATCAATGTTGTGTTGAAAAACCTAAAGTCCTGGCATTCATGCAGGTGTAGCTTACCACACACATACCACATACCTTAATTTTGTTGCAAACTAAAAAAAAACATACGTTAATGACCATAATCAAATGAGAAAGGTTTAAAAAATAATAATTATAGATTTTATGCTCCCGCACCTTCTTTTCCAAGTTACCACATGAGAATGAACTGGGCAGACAGACGCTGGTAAGAAATGTTAACAGTTGTTTCAGCTTCATTTACTAAGGCTCTGTAAACATAGCCTGATTGCTCCATTTTATAATCACACTAGGGTTCCCATCACAGGGGTTCTTGGTGCTCTTAATGTACATCAATCTGAACGCCTCTGATTTTACAGAAAGGCAAATTGTTTTTTCTGTCAGATTCATCTTACATCTTAGTATCATTAATTAGTTGAAATGCATACTAACGCTTTTGGGGCAAGATAGCTCTGTACATGGGACACCTAGAGGATCCTGTATGGCAACACATGAAATACAGCTGTTGTGGCCACCATACAGCTTTTAAGACTGTGCTATTGTTTATTTAAGTCATTAGCATAATCTCAGACTCAGACTCCTGAACATATTGCCAGTAGTCTAAAAGTTACAGTCCCTTAGTCTCCATGACTATAGTTGGAAATGTGCTAGTGACTAATCATCCCTAATCCTATAGAAGAAAGGATGCCAAAGCTAAGTATACAGTAGCTATTCAGTCTTCAAAGACTATACCAAGTTTCCGTCATCACTTTGTCAGGATTCGTTCACCTCGGCAGTCGTCTGCTTGTGTTGTTCAACACCCTGCAAGGGTTAATCTGTCTGGCCTGGGTCCACACCCTGGGAGAGGCTCCGCTCATGAGCTCAGGAGTGACAGCTCTACAGCCTCTCCTAACAGAGGGTCCCTCAGGCCAATAGCTCCAGGGGCGTTGTCCGGGCACACTATTTAAACCTCCTCAATTCCTTCAGGCCTTGTCTGTGGAACGTTATCCCTTCGTGCTTTCCCCGTGTTCCCAGTTTGTTTGTTTGTTCATTTGTTCCTGATTACCTGACCTCGGCTTGTTCTTGACCTCGTTTTGTACCACGTTCCTGAGCGTGTTTTGACCCTTGGCTTGTTTCTGGTTATTCTTCTGTCTTCTGATTTGTGGCCTAATGTACCTGTACTGTTGCTGACCCAGACTGATCGACCATGATTTCTCCTGACGGCCCTGAACTTAGTAGCATAGGGTCTGCCACCCAGTTGGGGTCTGACATCTAAAGCAGCACGCCAAGTAGGCAGGGACAGTGAGCTGCGTTGCAGTCAGGGCCCACTGCACCTCCTCTGATGTGACACACTTAGACTATGTTCACATGGCTTAAAATGGGACGTATTTCAGTCCGTAATTACGCACCGTAGTGCACGAATTACGGCTGGAATACGTCCCAGTCATTACGGTAATTCACAGTTCTCACAGAGAACTATGAATTACGTCTCCTCTCCCTGCTTGGCGAATCCGCCACGGGGGGAGATAAGTGACATGTCCTTTTCTAGCGGTGTATACGCGCCGCTGGTAATGAATGTCTATGGGCCGGCGAGGTGCCGGTCCCCCGCTCCCACCCACACGCCGTAATTGCAGGGCGTAATTACGTCCCGTAAATAAGCCGTGAGAACATAGCCTTATTTTATTTATTTTTTGTCTTGTTTTAAAGTTTTCAGTTTTGAAGCTATGTAAGTATTATGTTTGCACTGGGTTACTCCCTTCTTCAGACAGTGTTAACACTGTCTGAAGAAGGGAGCTAGTCCTCTCGAAAGCTCACTATCAAATATACTCAGTTAGCCTCTAAAAGGTATCGCCTGATTTCTTCACTCTTCTACTACTTTCTATGACTAACACGGTACAACATTATACTACTAAGATATCATCAACTTCTTTGCAGGCATATCCTATCACATGACCTCTTTTTATCAAGGCCATCCCAGAAGTAGTCCAGTATTTGCACTAGTGCAGCATTTAGGAAAGAACAAGCAAAACAAACAAAAAATTAACAAACAATACAATAAGTTATATCTGTAAGTGTAAAAAAAAATATACTGAACATTATTGAATTAATAAATTACTTTATGATCAGTACTTTAAATTATGAAAACAAATTTTTATCAAGTCAAATATTAATGGTTTCACTAATATTGTTGTCAGGTTTTGTCACTACATAATATATTTTAGTGATGGTTTCCCTATTTAATTTAAAGACATAAACTATACATACATTGATAGTACAGTACATACACTGGTTTTGTGATTGATTTAGAAGTATAAAGACTGAAATAATCATCTTATTTTTTTTATTTTTTCAGGGTACTTTGAAGCCATACTGTGTTCTTTGGGATGACTCAAAATCGTAAGTGGCAATTTTACTTTCTTATTTATTATCAGCTTCTTTTTTTCCTCTGTAATTTTATAGCTGCTTGCATTATGTTTAGATGTGATTTCAAGCTGGAATATTTTATGATTATTGTTATTATTATCATAATTTATTTTTATTATTCTGGTTCATTCAGCAGTGGATTAGCCAGGTTTTGATGAGAAATAATCATAATAAAATTACAACATTAGCATATAATGGAACAACAGGAAAGGACAATCTGCTGTTATTACTACTGTATATTATAATAAAAAAGGTCAATTTAACTCATTGTACTGTATGAACAAAAATAAAGTATACATAAATATATTAAATTGTATGATTATGATCATTATGAATAATAATACTATAAATAATAATAAAAATAATAAAAATAATAATAATAATAATAATAATTTGATCTGATTTCATCTATTTGCATGGACAGATAAAACATCTTGCATGTTAAAGATCCTTTATTAGCTTACAAATAAAACTCTTTAAAGATTTTGACTCACTAGGTGACATCTGTTCACATTTAACTAGCATTTGTGTTAACTAATTGCCTGATGCTACAGTATCTCCAGATAGTCAGTGCTATGTTAGAGGATGTTCACACGGCATGTTGGATCTGTTTTTAGATGTGTGTTTAGATCCGTGTTTCGGACCCTAGACGGACCCAAACATGCATCTAACAATGAGCAGTGTGATTTACTTTGATTTCAATGTAAAACACGCATTGGAGCTCATACGAGTGATCAACGATGTGCATTTACATGCATCTTTGTGATACGTCTTTCAGATCCATTCAAAGAATTGACATGTCAATTATTGATCCATTTGACGAATCAGGCACCGTATTTAAAACTATAGGGTGCGATCCTGCTGCAGCCAAAACACATCCAAACACGGACCTGCATGTTGAATGTGTGTTGGATGCATTTTGGACACAATGTACACAGCGCTTTTGAATGTGTTTTTTCAGATCCAAAACGGAACCAAAAACACATCCAACACGCCGTGCGAACAAACCCTCAGGCTAGGGCCACACTGCAAAGGACAAAAAACTAATCGAAAACCAAAACCTAAAAGCTGCTTTGAATATCAGATTTTTGTCCAAAGTAGCTGTGTTTCCAACAAGTATTTTGCGTGGTTTTCAGTTTTTTTGGACTGTTTTGGGGCAACTTTTAATGTATGCAAAATTCATATAACTTGTAAAACACCAGGTTTTTTTTTAGCAGAACCATCCAAAAATTGCACCAAAAAAAAACGTCCAGCACTTTACATAAACTCCAATAATAAATTTTCTGCCCTGCTCTGTCATTTTTTTGCAACATGTTACAAAAAGGACCAGTACCAAAAATGAGCAGAAAATAAAACGTTCTGTGGGGACTACAGAAGATTTTTACTATTAAAGTTTATGGGATCTGTTTTCAGTCATTTTTCAGTGGTTATAGAAAACAAAAAATGCTGAAAAAAAACGACTGAAAAGCTGTGCAGTGGAGACATAGGACCACATGTACACTCACCGGCCACTTTATTAGGTACACCTGTCCAACTGCTCGTTAACACTTAATTTCTAATCAGCCAATCACATGGCGGCAACTCAGTGCATTTAGGCATGTAGACATGGTCAAGACAATCTCCTGCAGTTCAAACCGAGCATCAGTATGGGGAAGAAAGGTGATTTGAGTGCCTTTGAACGTGGCATGGTTGTTGGTGCCAGAAGGGCTGGTCTGAGTATTTCAGAAACTGCTGATCTCCTGGGATTTTCACGCACAACCATCTCTAGGGTTTACAGAGAATGGTCCGAAAAAGAAAAAACATCCAGTGAGCGGCAGTCCTGTGGGCGGAAATGCCTTGTTGATGCCAGAGGTCAAAGGAGAATGGGCAGACTGGTTCGAGCTGATAGAAAGGCAACAGTGACTCAAATAGCCACCCGTTACAACCAAGGTAGGCAGAAGAGCATCTCTGTTACGCACAGTACGGCGAACTTTGAGGCAGATGGGCTACAGCAGCAGAAGACCACACCGGGTGCCACTCCTTTCAGCTAAGAACAGGAAACTGAGGCTCCAATTTGCCCAAGCTCATCGAAATTGGACAGTAGAAGATTGGAAAAACGTTGCCTGGTCTGATGAGTCTCGATTTCTGCTGCGACATTCGGATGGTAGGGTCAGAATTTGGCGTCAACAACATGAAAGCATGGATTCATCCTGCCTTGTATCAACGGTTCAGGCTGGTGGTGGTGGTGTCATGGTGTGGGGAATATTTTCTTGGCACTCTTTGGGCCCCTTGGTACCAATTGAGCATCGTTGCAACACCTTGTGGAATCTATGCCATGAAGAATTGAGGCAGTTCTGAAGGCAAAAGGGGGTCCAACCCGTTACTAGCATGGTGTACCTAATAAAGTGGCCGGTGAGTGTATATCCCCATAGGGATATTCAGACTGTTAAATCATGACTCTATGGTCCACATGTATTTAACAGTGTGGTCAAATCATTTTTTTTCCTTGCAATTAGCATTAAACCATGACAAAATGCTGTGTTTTTTAATGTAATTTTACATAATTTGACTACTACTACAATCTGAATATCCCTATGGGTAAATTCACACATAGTACAATCCTGCAGATGTTCAACCTGTGGATTTGTGCAGGTGAAATCCACAATGAATTACAGCACCTGGCAGATGGATGAGATTTAACACATTTTATCTACATGCTACACACTTTTTTTCATATGTGTACATTTAAACCCTTTACTGATGCATGACTTAATTATAATTCATGTTATGTATGAAACCTGAATGTAAATCGCTCTGGAACAAAGGGCGCTCAAAAATAATAATAATAATAATAATAATAATAATAATAATGTTGTCACTAAGGCAGTTTAGAGCAAGCTCACTCATTGAGCCAGCTCCGTACAAGGCAGGTAACTGCTGTTAATTACATTCCGGACCTGCTGCTAGTGGCCGGGATTGTGGATAGCTCTAATCCAAGTGAACAAGCAGTCACACCCGCTACTGTATTGCCGTGTCCATAGAAGTCTGATCTATTAAAATATAACATACAGGGTGTAGTAGAGTATAGCTTGATCATGACAGGGTGGCATTCTGTGTTATATGCTATTATCTTTAAACAAAGGCCCTTGAAAAGTATTGAAAAAAGATTCAGGTAACATTGTATGAAGTAATATCATGATGTATTATTGATCAAGTTAATCTTTGCTATATCTGTAATTTTTCTGTGCAGTGTACACCGTAGGGAAAAAAAATTCCCAATGCCAAAGTTGCATTTTCTGGGTAATTTTGCAGCCCCAAAAAATTGGAATGCAAAATGATCAAAATTCATCCCAAAATGGCTGTAATAAAAACTAAGGGCGACATCTATGAATTTGCATGCGCTATTTTTTTAACTTGGCACCAACACAGCAGTTCTAGATAGCCATAGAGATGTGTATTATACGACAATCGGAATAAAAGTGTAATACGCCAAACATTTTGGTGCGTAGAGTGTAATGTGCCAAACTTTGGATGGCAGTTTCACATCAAACTTTGATGCATTCTAGATACATTAAAATGTGTTGTGCCATCTAAAGAACAGTGTGCCAGCAGTTTTTTTGCGCAATATATGCCAAAAAAATACTGCATGTGAATACATAGATGATGCCTTGTTTTTCAACCAGCAAGACCTAACTCAGGCCCATAGATGGAAAAACCAAAAAGTTATTTGTCATAGAAAATGGCACTGCTGTGCAAATTAAAAGAAAATGATAATTTTTCTAAAAGTACTAAAACATTACAAAGAATTCTAAAAATTTGGTTTCCATCATTCCAACCTACAGGATACAGATAGCATGTCAATTACAACAGGCAGTGAACTCCATAAAGGTAAATTATATAGTACAGGAAGGGGTTTAAAATTGTCTGGAAGTTACTTGCTATTTAAGGTATATAGCAATAGCAAAAATTGCTGTGAAAGTCCATCACAAATTGTTATGGTATGTTCCAATGGCTTAACTGCGGCACGTACAGTTCGCGCCGCAATACGCCGGGTGTTTTGGGAATCGCGCTGATCAGCGCGTATTCCCAAAGCACGTGGGTCCAGCAGCCCGCCAGCCCCATTGACATGCATTACTCTCGGCACAAAATCACCGTGAATAATTGACATGTCACTGATCTCCCCACGTGTACAATACGATCGTATTGTATGTGCGGGGCACGAGGTATAATCCATAGTTCGCTATGAGAGCTATGGATTACCGTAATTGCGGGTCGCATTTTGCCGCATATTAAGCGCAATACGTGGTTAAATACGCCCGCAGTTACGCCTCTAATTATGCCGTGAACATACCCTTAGATATAAAGATTTTGCCACAGATTCACTATTGACCACTGCATTTGATTAAACTGCTAGAATCTGAGTTATCTTTCTTATTGGCAGTTGGGGAAGGAAACCAGCTATATGTATTAACTGGGCTCTTGTCACTTTTATAAATATATCAGACGGAGCCCACAATAGTTCTTTTGGCGCAAATCACAGCAGAGAACTGGCACAGCCCATTTCCTACATTTCCCCCTATGACTTAGATGGTTAGGGAGTTTAAGAATACAAGCTAAATTATGGGACAAGGTAGTTGTAGACAATGAGCATTATTTATCAAAAGTGTCTAACAGAAAGACTGGACTTGTTGCTAATAGCAACCAATTGCAATCTATATTTTTCCAGAGGAATTAACGAATCCCTCCAGTTTTTCTATTAGAAAAATAAAGCCCTGTGTGTACAAACCGCTTTATATAAAAATATAGTAGTTATCTATATTCGCCAGAAGGGTAAAGAGCACTAACTGCAGAATAGTTGTAATCTTTGCATGAGTAAGCAATTGTTGTGCATACTTGTTTTCCCTTCGATAATAGAGATTGTTTTCTTGACAATTTACTAGCATAGCAAAACTGCAAAGTGCTTACCATTCGCTACAGATATAGCTCAAGATTTACCAATTGGATGTGATCATTTGCTCTGTTTAGGAATATTGGCCTTCAATGTGATGATAACAGAATAACAACACAAATGCATAGCTTTAACTGTTGATCCTCAGCATTTATCAGCATAGTCAAGATTTCACACTGTTGGAATAAAGCACAACACAAATTATATGGAGCTTCAATGCAGCAGCATAATAGAAGTATATGACACACCAATATTTTCCCTGGCATTCCAGCACATTATGGGGGCTTCTATTACCCTTCTGTAAGTTTCCCAGTGGTCCTCCCTTGGACTACTTTTGGAAAGTACTAACCACTGTTTACTGGTAACACTCCATAAGACCTGCTGTTTTGGAGATTCAGCGACCTAGTCATCTAACCATCATAATTTGGCACTTGTCAAAGTCACACAGATCCACATACTTGCCAATTTTTCCGGCTTCCAAAACATCAGTTGTAAGAACTATTTATTTGCTGTCTATTACTATATACCGTTTTGAGAGGTGCCATTGCCACATAATAAAATCTATATTATCACTTTAAAGCCTGAAAACAAAGGTCACCCAATCTTCTAGCAAGCATCCTGTCTTTAGGAATCTGTAAATGGGCACAAAACAGCCATGTACAGAATTTTTTTATTGTAGGCAAAAAAGCATAGAGTGGTAGGGTTATGGAGAACAAAAACAGTGATGTAATAAAGGGCCACATGTATGAAACGGTTTTGGTCTAAAACTCACTTTTTTCCCCACAGAAACCTATGGGCAAAAAAGTGAGTTTTATACCAAAACCGTTTCATACATGTGGCCCTTTGTGTGGATTTCATATACAATATCAGACATAAGTGAGTAAAGCCCTAACATTTTTGTAAATGTTGTATTTAATCTTTTAATTGGACAGCACTGAAGGTATTACAATTTGATACAGTGTAAAATTAGGGTGCCCTCAAAATAAATCAGCACACAGCCGTCAATGTCTAAAATGATGGAAACAAAAGTGAGTACACCCCTAGGTGAAAATGAACAAATTGTGCCCAATTTGACATTTTCCCTTCTCTAGTGTTACAAGGTCTCAGATGTGAATGGGGAGCATTTATGCCAAATTTGTTATTATCGCTCTCACACCATCTCATACTGGTCACTGGAAGTCCAATATGGCACCTTCTGAAAAAGAACTTTATGAGGATCTGAAAAAAAAGAATTGTTTCTCTACATGAAGATGGCCCAGGCTATAAGAAGATTGCCAACACCCTGACACTGAGATGCACCATTGGTAAAGACCATACAGTGTTTTAACAAGACAGGTTCCACTCAGAATAAGCCTCGTCATAATCAACCAAAGAAGTTGAGTGCATGTTCTCAGTGTTTTATCAAGAGATTGTCTTTTCAAAATAGACATATGGGTACTGCCAGCAATTCTGCAGCGCTTAAAGGGGTGGGGTGATCAGCCGGTCAATGCTCAGACCATAGGCCTCACACTGCATCAAATGGTCTGCATGGCTTTCGACCCAGAAGAAAGCCTCTTCTAAAGATGATTCACATGAAACCCAACAAACAGTCTGCTGAAGACAAGCTGAATAAGGACATGTATTACTGGAACAATGACCTGAGGTCAGATGGTTCAGATGGTATCCAGCATGTATGGCGGAAACCAGGTGAAGAGTACAAAGACAAGTGTGTCTTGCCTATAGTCAAGCATGGTGTTGGGAGTGTCATGATTTGGGGCTGCAGGAATGCTGCCGGTTTTGGGGAGTTATGGGTCATTGACACACCTTCAAGACAACAATTGCCGTTTTAAATAAAATGAAGGTAAAGTTGCTGCACTTGGCAAGCATGTATCCAGACGTAAACCCTATTAAGAATCTGTGGGGCAGATGCTCAATAGAGCATAGTTGGAGGATTGCAAGGTCGTTCACCAGTTTCAGGATGTCATCATGGAGGAGTGGAAGAGGATAACAGTGGCAACCTGTGAAGCTCTAGAGAACTCCATGCCCGAAAGAGTTGAGGCAGTGATGAAAAATAATGGTGGCCACACAAAATGTTGACACTTCGGGCATAGTTTGTCAATTTTCACTGAGGGGTGTACTCACCTTTGTTGCCAGCAGTTTAGACATTGATGGCTGTGTGTTGAGTTATTTTGAGGGCACACCAAATTGACAGTTATCACAAGCTATACACTTTCTACTTTACATTATATCAAAGTGTCATATCTTCTGTGTTGTCCCATGAAAATATATAATATAATATTTATGAGAATATAATGGATGTATTCACTTTTGTGAGATGCTATAACATTCATTTTATAATATGAATGCTTAAAAGGGTTACTTCTGTTTTAAGATTAAAGGTGTTGTCCACCTACCCTTTTTAAGTTGCAGTATAGTGCTGAGCTTTTAAGAAAAAAAAAAAATATATATATATACACTCACCGGCCACTTTATTAGGTATACCATGCTAGTAACGGGTTGGACCCCCTTTTGCCTTCAGAACTGCCTCAATTCTTCGTGGCATAGATTCCACAAGGTGTTGCAACGATGCTCAATTGGTACCAAGGGGCCCAAAGAGTGCCAAGAAAATATTCCACACACCATGACACCACCACCACCAGCCTGAACCGTTGATACAAGGCAGGAGGGATCCATGCTTTCATGTTGTTGACGCCAAATTCTGACCCTACCATCCGAATGTCGCAGCAGAAATCGAGACTCATCAGACCAGGCAACGTTTTTCCAATCTTCTACTGTCCAATTTCGATGAGCTTGGGCAAATTGGAGCCTCAGTTTCCTGTTCTTAGCTGAAAGGAGTGGCACCCGGTGTGGTCTTCTGCTGCTGTAGCCCATCTGCCTCAAAGTTCGCCGTACTGTGTGTTCAGAGATGCTCTTCTGCCTACCTTGGTTGTAACGGGTGGCAATTTGAGTCACTGTTGCCTTTCTATCAGCTCGAACCAGTCTGCCCATTCTCCTTTGACCTCTGGCATCAACAAGGCATTTCCGCCCACAGGACTGCCGCTCACTGGATGTTTTTTCTTTTTTCGGACCATTCTCTGTAAACCCTAGAGATGGTTGTGCGTGAAAATCCCAGGAGATCAGCAGTTTCTGAAATACTCAGACCAGCCCTTCTGGCACCAACAACCAGGCCACGTTCAAAGGCACTCAAATCACCTTTCTTCCCCATACTGATGCTCGGTTTGAACTGCAGGAGATTGTCTTGACCATGTCTACATGCCTAAATGCACTGAGTTGCCGCCATGTGATTGGCTGATTAGAAATTAAGTGTTAACGAGCAGTTGGACAGGTGTACCTAATAAAGTGGCCGGTGTGAGTGTATATATATATATATATATATATATATATATATATATATATATATATATATATATATACCCATCTGTACTGATATTTCTTCCAATGCATATACTCTCCCCACATCTTTTAGCTCCCAGTGGTCAAAGCTTTTTTTATTTTTTATTTTGTTCTGTTCTTATTTATTAAATTTGTTTATTGTTATTCATACAACCTCAACTGCGGTGAGAAAAAAAAAATTGGGGGCCAAATTTTACAATACAATACATTTTTTTTGCTGATTTTCCATGTAGATATGGCTGATATTTTAACCACTATATAGTCTCCATTACTTACTGTAGAGCTGATCTGGGTCTGCATAGACACAGAAGCTCAAGTATTTACCCACCATGATTATTAGGGAGGGATTATTACTCATTAAGGGGGTTGCCTCACTACAAGGATTGCATTTTATATTGCAAAAGTCACTTTGCAATATCTGTCCATTAACAGTGTCCTACCTATTCCTAGATATCCCCTCTTGTATGGGCTGCATCAGCTCCTCAGGTTGCTATAGCTACAGACCTGTTCAAACTTTCCTGATAAACTATCAGCGCTGCTTGCTACAACTACAGACCTGTTGTTCTCAGCAGCTTGTCACTACAGGCCAGTAGAAGCCAGTAAAGCCAGAAAACATGCCCCTGAATTCTAAAATGAAACCGAGAAAACAGGAGGTAAAATGAATTGATACAGTGAGACAACCTCTTTAAGCACTTTGTATACAGCATTTAGGAAGGCAGAGACATTAATAGATCACCGCTGCCTCCTCTCTGGAGAGCCTGGCGGTCACTGACAGCTGGGTTTTCATTCCTGCTGCTGCCAATGTCTTTTCAGCTGCTAAACATCCTTGCACAATCAATTGTGGACCAGTCAGATGCTTAAAGGGATATTCCCATTTCATTGCATCTTTAAACATGGGTGCAAAATTAAATAAAGACTATTACTAAATACATTGCTTTTCTGAATTTGTTCTAGTTCAGAGTTAGAGAAGATCTTATCTTCTGTTTTTGTACACAAGCTTCCTTAGTTACTGGCCCTCTCTCTTTGCTCAAGCAGTGGTGACTAAAATAGTGACATCACTCACTGCTGTCCTAGATGGAAGCTTGTCTACATTGCTTACTGACAAGCTTTTATACTATAGAGCTCTGTAGCCTTGTGCACTGCTGTTTACAAACCTCTTCTGCTCATGTCACTGTAGTAGGCTCAGCTAGGAATACCAGAGCTGATATGCTAATCACTTCTGTGGAACCACCCACAGCCTGACCAGGAAGCTTGAATCTGAAACTAGCCATGGCTCTGTAAAACAGCATGGGGACATAACCCATTTAAAGTAATTTGGCAGTCTGCATAATTTACCTAGAAAGGCAAACTTAAGAGATAGGTTAGAAGTACTTTATTATTATTACTAATCTCTCATTTTTTCTCAAGTGTTCTCAAGGTTTGGGGTTTTGGAGGCATTTTTTCTCTATTGACTATTGCGGACTAACAATATTTAACACAATGTGGCATGTTTGTCATGAAAACAGTCCTAGTAAAAAGTAATGATTGACAGGTATAAATTTGTCCTTATAGTGCAACGCCTATATAAATCTGTTAATACCCAAACATGTTAATAGCATTACTTGTAATGAGGCATTGCAGTCTGATCACTCTTTCTTACTCAATTGAAATAATGAAAAGAACATTTACTTTTAGGTTGTGCTTGTTTACATTGCACATTTTCTTCATCAATCCTTATGTCTAGGTGAAAGTGATGCTGTGCAGTTTTTGAACCATTTCAATTCTGCTTATTGGAAATGTAAATTATTCTTGAGTTCTCAGGGGATAACTAATCTATACAGTAAAGTATTCAGCTCCAGCAATCAGCACTTTCTTGTGTGAAATGGCAGCTTTTCCAGAGAGCTACTATATACAGTACCTTTGGAACCAGAATATGCTTTAACTATTTAACTAGTATGATGACATTAGTGCAAAACAATTGGGTAATCAGGTTGGTTATACACAGTTGAGTCACATTAATATGACCAGTAGCTACTTTCAACATCAGCAGCTCAAAGTTCAGAAAGAAAGTCACATATTGTGAACTGGCTAGGTGCATTCTCGTTGCTGTCATAGCTAAAATTGCCATAATTAATGGATAATTAATGACCTTTGGGCAAATTGTGTCAGTCTTTCAAAAACTGCACAGTTTGTAAACTGTTCACTTGCTGCTGTGATGAAAGTGTATCGTAAGTAGACAAATGGAACCACTTAAAATAAGCATTGTGGAAACTGTAGAGCACCATGTGCTATTGATGTAAGTGGTGAACATCGACTATGATGGCTGCAGAGGGCAGACCAATGCACTAGAGTGTGGCAGCTAACTGTGGAAATGAACTAGAGGGCTTCCAAATATATGTCTAAAATAATAGTTCAGTGTACCATACTATGTATAGTACTCTGAAGCGTATGGATGGTCACTACACCTCTGTTAACCAAGTTGTGCAAAATCCACAGCAATTTTGGAATCATACCTCTTCTGATTGCTAAAGGGTTGCCTTCTATGATGAGTCACATTCTTTGGTTCATTGAATGGATAAACATTGGTGTGTAAGGCAAGAAACATCAGAGAACAAACACAACCATAGTTGGAAGAACACAAGCTGGTGGTGGCAGCGTTACAGTCTGGGGAATACTTTTTTGTGGGATTCTCTGTGTCCACTCATCTATGCTGATGGCAGGGTCAACTACCTTTGGTTTGAACCCATATTTGCCGTCCATGTACACCCATAATGGTTGTCTTTCCTGGGGATCTTCCAGAAATATAATGCGACGTGTCTCACAGCTAGAAATGTCTGACATTAGTCAAAAGAGAATGATCAAAACTTCCAAGCACTACCCTGACACCCTAGTTCCTCAGTCTTGTATCCTATTGAGTATCCATGTGACCAACTCGATCATCATGTTCGGTCAATGGATTTTCCCCCATGCACCCTCCAAGGTAGGATGCATTGCAGTCATCTTGACTATGAATACCTGCCAAGATCTTATTGAGTCACTCTGAGCCCGTCTAGCTGCTGCCCGTCCTTCGTAAGGCGGTTATTCTGGATATTATCTTATTAGCAATTGGTCGTAATAATGTGCATGTGTTTTTTTTTTTTTTTTTGCATTGGTAAAATAAGATACACAAGATATAACAACATACAAAGTCCTGACATTTTAGTGTTAAAGTTAACATAAGAATCTGAACAGATGGTGACAATAGATTTAATGTATGTAATGGCTCGACATTCACAAATTGTGCTGTAAATGTAAATACATAATTGTAAATCAATCTATTGTTCAATATCTAAGCTTAAAAGTAAAGTTGGCCATTAGTGATTGGTACATAATTCATGTGTCATTTGGCATGATTGACTTGGAATGAAGGACCACATCCTGCAACAACCGAAGAATCCAGCAGTGCAGATCAACTTTTCTACAGATACCTGCCTTTGTTTGGCTTCTACATATTCCAATATCAGTAGAACGCTATCAACTAAAAAAAGGCACATTGGAATTTTTGAAAAAGCATTTCTGCTATTTAGGATACATGAAAAATTTTTTGAGGTCCTTAGTTCACATTTTTGATCAAAACTGCTTAAGCCCACCTCCCAGTCTTAAAGGGGAACAGAAGTTTTGATCAAAAATGTGAACTAAGAACCTCAAAAAAATTTTCATGTATCCCAAATAGCAGAAATTATTTTTCAAAAATTCCTATGTGCCTTTTGATAGTTTTTTAGTTAGCAGTGTGCTGCTGTTATTGGAATATGTATGTATATTGCTACCACACCAGTGTGCACCTATGCTCATTTTTTTCAAAAAAGTATTTGGATGTGCAAAGCCAAATATTGTTTTCTAGGTTTCTGCCGCACAAAAGGTGCTGAAAGTCATCAGATAATGTTGTTTGGTTTTTCAGATAGCTAAAATCTCGAGTCTAAGGCCAGTTTTAGCCTCCCTTTTAAAGGTGTTATCCACTTAAGATAACCAAAAATACCTGAAAATAGGGTGTCCTGAAGCTCAGTTTCACATTAATTAGCTTCAGGGTGACCAGCAAGGGATCAATTTATCTGCATTGCCAAAACATGGGAAGTTAAGTATTATAGAATGATCATTAAAATCAACAGAGGCTGTCTGTGTAATGTTTGGATATCCTGAGTACTTGTGTGCTAGAGACACTTCCCTAGTTGCTCAGTGCTTTAGCTTATTGATGGTGATTATGAATAAGTGAGTAAGAATGTCATAAGAAGGTATTTCTAAACCAGACACCCAAGCAAATCACATACATAATTGTTCTGGAGTCAGTAGTGGTTAATATTATGGATTACATTTTACTAGGTAACAAAGCCCTTATTATTTTAATTATATATAAAGGAAATTTATTGTATACTCTTTTTGATTTTAGTCTTTTAGGCTAGAATCACTTTTGCAGCTTTTGTTGAAATTGTGGATGCATTTTTAAAGAAGATCTCTGAAATGCTTATATTACCAAATATTTGTGTTCTCTTTGACATAGCAATTCTTGAGCATCTTCTCTTATAACTCTGTTGCTGCTTCTCAATTATTCCTATTAGAAATGTCTTAGAGAGCTTTCACACAGCACAGTTTTGGTGCAGTTTTTTTTTAAGAGTATTTATTTATTAAATTTTGAAGATAAATGCAAAACTTACATGTTAAAAAAAAACCTTACAAGACAAGAAAAACTCTGTCCACTACACACAATGTTTGGTGCAGTTTTAACTGTGCTCCAATTAAACTACCTTTATTGCCAGCAAGCTTCTTTCAGTTGTCTAAACAGTTTGGAAAGTAAGTCATCAATTAGTGTGTTTGTAATCCACAAGACTTCATACACAGTCATTGATTGATTGAAGTAGCCGGACAACTCCAGTCGTCATTCTAGGTGCAATAACAACTCAGCATTACATTGGCCATTTCTTTAAGTGTTCCAGGAGCGCTTTTCAAAGCATGGACAAAGCATGATCGCATGTTGCTTGCACTAGTGTGAGCATCCTGAATGGCCTAAACATTCTACCATTGACTGCAGCATCTCCATACTTGTCTCCCATGTGAGAAGTCATTACCCAACACCTGCAAACAAAGCTGCCATCGGGCAATCTTGATGATCTGTGTGATCAAGTGTATTCAGCATGACATAACAATCAGATAGCCATTAATAGTCTCACTAATAGCATGTCAAGGCATTTAAATGTGTGTATTTTTGCTTTGGTGCTCTTGTGTGTAACTATATGTGTGTTTCTGTTTGTGGTGCTCTTAGTTAATATTGAAAATATAGACAGTTTGAATGTTTTAATTCCATTTTTTCATAATTTGCATATTATTAACTTTTCTATAAATCCTGTGATTTCCATAATTCCAAGACTTTTCCTTATTGCTGTTGCAATTGCAATGTTAAGCAGTGTATATTCTCTTGGAAAAAGTTTTTTTCTATTTTATATAGGCATTTAAAAGCTTTTAAAGGGCATTAGTACAGCTTAGATACCAATTCATAACCTTGCACATCTCTTCAGTGCATTGTCGGACTCAGATTATAGTTGCAAAGTTGGAGCTAACTTTTTAGGTTGAACAACTGATGAATAGACTACTTTAAAGTTTCCAGGAGTGACCAGCCGGAAATCACATTAATAAATTAGAAATTAGTTTTCGTATAGTTGTACTTACATGTTCCTGGTTGGCACTGTTTTTGAGACTATATTGGTACAGACACAGGTATGCCAATATCATTGAGTTTCCATTGTGGAGAGCAGGTTTCAGTCTTCTATCTATACTTGGCGATCTGGGAAACATGTTTTTGACCAGGAAATGTGTAAGGATGTGGTGCTAAAGCTACATACCAGAGATAGGAAAACCCATGTCAGGAGATAAGTACAGTCACTTTACTTGACTAGGAGATGAAGGACAATGCTACGCAGATAGGTTTATATTTCTGAATTATGTTTCAGTGTGATTCTCTATTAAATTCTATAATGTCTCGGATACATATAAAACCTGCAGCGAGGCTCATGTGTGATATCATTTTACGGTAACATACTCTTGATATTCTATGACACTGCTATGTTATGAATTTTATTTATCCTTAGTTTAATGTTCACCACAATTTTATGGATTCACTTCAATTTTAAATTATCAAGAATTTGACTTTTCAATGATAGCAATGTCTTATAGATATAACCCACATGACAAAAAATACTTATGTGCTGTTACATCGTTTTAGTTTATATGGCATTTGTAGCACAAATGTTCTTAAGGTTGTATGCATGAATGTATTTCAGAATTGTGTCACACAGTTCCTAATTGTACCGCATATGCATTTTGAAAAGCTCATTCATATCACAGTAAAGGAATATACATATACAGAGATTTTTTGTATATATAGTCCAAATAGGCAGATTGTGGCATGCTTCATCAGATGTCATATATCATACAAAGTTTAACCTTAGAAGCATTGTTTTTAGCGCTTCTAGCGGAGAACTCAGGTCAAAATACATCATACATGCAACTATTCCCTTCTCTATTGCACAACATATTATGGGCTGTGTCATGTAAAGGATGCCTTAGGCTGTGGCCTCACACCATACTTGTCATGTTACATTACTACAGTCATGCAGGCAAATTAATTCTGCTTAGGATGTCACAAGAAGAGCCTGCTGAACAGGAGACAGAATAAGAGGTCACTATCCAGCTTCTACCTTGAATTTGAACTTGAGAAATAAAAGAATTTGTTCTGTTATCAAATGAATAGAATTCCCAGTGATAGAAAATATTCAATGTCCTTGTAGCTAAGCTTCAAGTATTCATAGACAAATTAATAGATTGTATTCTAACTGTGTTCTTTGATGTCTTGTATTATTAACATAATTCAGCGTTGTAATAACAATCTGTTGAAAAAGCTGTGGTAATGCTCTGCTATATTGTTAGAAAAAAAGGGGATTTTGATAGTATTAAGATAGTTGATCATTTATTTATAAAGCATTATGAAACCTGTGAGATTTGTGTACAGTTTTATTGCCAATAAAAACCAATGATGTACTAAATCTTGAAAATGATAACTGGCAAGTAAAGACTTAATGAAAACGAAGCATATTTACAGTACAATTTGATAAAATAAGCGATCAGCAGCAGAATCCTAAGAGAAGATGTTTTCTTTAGATCCATAAAACAGCATTTTTTTTTACCTCAATATGCCAAAACAGTCTGATAACACAAAGTTATGATCCCATGAACTTGCAGCAAAGTTATGATACTATGAAATTACTTGACACTTAATATATAAAGTAATTATTTGTGTTCATTTTGCAAGGTTATAAAACATTCAGAAACACCATTTTTTATCTTGCATAATGTCGTTTGCTCTTCTCAATATGCTGTTCTTAATGGTTTTGTCTAGGAACATAGAGTCGGTGCCAAGACTTCTAAACAGTTTAATTTGAAGTGATTGAATTAGACTAATACATTATATAAACAGGAGATGCACGTTTGTCGAATAACCTTACAGAACAATTTTTCTTAACAGAACTATTTTTCTTGTGTAATTGAAAATATAATGTTCATGTATTGTAATGGTTGAAAATAGTGTGGTAAAGTAATTGAAATTATAGTTTGAATTCATGACTATAGTATTTGGCAAGCTTGGAAATTTCATTTAAGGGTTGTAAAATATTATAACTACTTTTGTGTTCAATGCATTTTGTGTCAAGTTGTTTAGTCCATGGGTGAGCAAATCCTTCAAAAATCTTTGCTCTAATCATTCCACAAAATGTGAATCAATCTGATTTTTACTGGAATCTCAAACACGGTGAATCTATTTTATCTTGATGTAATCTATCCCTAATAATATTAACATAGATGAAGAAAATTAAATTAAGAATGATAAATTTGTGATTTCAAAAATACACATATTTTTTCATTACTTCTTGGTCATTCTGGCAACACACTCAGGCTGTTTTTTGACAACCTGAGTCTGCTGCTACATAAGTAAGATATCTGATGCTGTGTAATTATTCCAGTGTTAAAAGAGCATTTATTATTATTACGTCTATTAGAGATTCTATTACTTTTTACAGCAGATATTATGTAGTATGAAGCACTGATCTAGATGTAATTAATGCTTAAAGGGGTTGTCTCACTACAAGGATCACTTTTTATGTTATAGATCTTGCAAAAACAAGTCATTTTGCAATATATGTCCATTAACATTGTCCTACCTATTCTGAGATATCCCCTTTTGTATGGGCTGCACCAGCTCCTCAGGTCACTATAACTCCAGACCTGTTCGATCTCTACTGATAGGCTGCCAGCACTGATTGCTATAGCTACAGACCTGGCTTCAACTTCAGTCTGGTAGAAACCAGTAAACACACCACTGAATTCAAAATGAAACCAAGAAATCAGGACAGAGATAAGATGAATCAATGTAGTGAGACATCCCCTTTAAACCTTGTCAGAAACCTTAAAGACCCCATTTTATGTTATCTGGATCCATCATAATTTATAGGACTCTACTTGCAAATATATCCTACATACCTGCCAGGGCTCCATTGTAAGTTAATGCCAGAGAATTTTGAGCCCAAAGTAAAGCATTGTATATTCTGCTTATAATACCAGTTCAATCTTTTGTGGCCAAAAAATATTTTACCCCATCCGAAACATGGCTGGTATCCACTACTACTTTGCACCCTCTATAGCTATGCCCTTATCCTTATTACATTTCAACAAAAATCGTGAAACATTTAACAGGGGCTTTGGTTTATACCCATCATACAACATGTTGCAATATATAACAGCTCTTTGAACTCTACAAGACATAAGGTGGATAATGTTTTGAGTCATGAATTAAATAAGGGAAATACACTTTGTTTCATATCTAATGCAAACCTTTTCCTTATATGTAATGCCAGAGAGTGACTGGGAAAATATCACATGAAAGATACTGTGGAAGAAATATTTTTTAACACCAAAAGTATGATTAGATCTTATGGTGATAAATTATTTACTTGATAAGCTTCCTCTATTTTTACCATTATTTGATCTTATCCCCTTTTTGGTGATACAGATCACACAATGGGGTATTGTATGCATGACTGAATAGGAATTTAGGGCCACATGTCTGAACCTGTTTAGGTCAAAAACTCTTTAAAGGGAATCTGTCAGCTGTAAGTTTGTTTTTTTTTCAGACCAGCTGCATATGTGCTCCTGTCAATGGATCATTTTATAGAATCCAGAAGTTTACATCCACTATATAAAAAGACACATATGCATGTCTTTCTCACTATCTGATATGAAATCAGAATAAACCTTACACGTTTTAGGTCAATTAGGATTACCAAAATTATTTATATTTGCCAAATGCCAGAATAATGAGAGATAGAGAAATGTTTAAGGCATTTTTATTACATTCTGCAAAGTCAAAAGTTTACATGCACTAGGATTACTATGTCTTTAACCCCATAAGGACCCAGCCAGTTTTGGCCTTACTGACACAGCCTTATTCTTGAAATCTGACATGTGTCACTTTATGTGAGAATAACTTTTTGACACTTTTACCTATCCATGTGATTCAGAGATTGTTTTCTCGTGACACATTGTGCTTTAAGTTAGTAAGAAAATTTTATCCATACAATCCTTGTTTGTTTGTGAAAAATATCAAAATTTCATGAAAATTTTGAAAAATTTGTGATTTTGAAAGTTCCAAAATTTCTGCGTGCAAGACAGATAATTATTCACCACAAAATAGTTTATAACTAGCATCTACCATATGTCCACTATAGGTTGGCATCACTTTTTAAATGTCCTTTTTTTATGACATTAGAAGGCTTAGAAATTTAGTAGTAATTTCTCACATTTTCAAGAACATTTGCAATATACATTTTTTTAGGGACCAGTCCAGTTCTGACGTGGCTTTGAGGCTTTGTATGTTAGATACCCCCATAAATGACGCCTTCTAAGAAACTAGACCCCTTATAGTATTTACAACAGTGTTTAGGAAGTTTGTTACCACTTCAGGTATTTCACAAAAATTAAAGCAAAGTGGAGGTGAAATTTAAAAATTTCACTTTTTTTGAGATTTTCAATTTTTATCTATTATTCACTGGAATACGGTAAATGTGAAAAGGGTAAAATGCAATTTAATATCTTTTCCCCCCAGGCTCCCTTTTTTTAGAGTATCCCATATTGGCTCTAGTCATTATTTGGCTCAACCACAACCCCCAAATAGAAGGAAAACCCTACGGGACCTGGGGTCTCTTTTCATGCAATCTTTTTTAGGCGCCATTTCGGGTTTGAGGACCTCAAAGGTGTAAATTTAATAAACACCCCTAAAAAGCCCCCATACGGGAAACTACCCCCCCTTAAGGTATATATACAGGGGTAGTGAATTTCGACCCCACAGGTGATTCAAAAATTTTTTTTTTAGCATTAGACTGGAAAAGAAAAACATTTTTTTTTTCCAATAATCTGCAATTTTAGCTTAAAATTTTCATTTTTCAAGGAATCCTGAAAAAAAAGAACCAAAAAAATTTGTAAGCAATTTCTTCCAGTTCGGCAATATTTTCTGGGGGTGTAAACGTGTTTGTGCCCGGCAGGCATACAAGGGGGGGAGCACAAATTTGGGCTTTGGAACGCAGATTTTGGTGGGGCCATGTCGCATTTCCCCAAAAGCCCCCAAAGAACAGAACGGTAAATCTTCCAGAAGTCGCCCCATTTTAGATTAACACCCCTCGGGATCTCAATAAAGGTTAATTGTCTTTTTTGGGCACACAGGTGTTCCATCTTTTTTTTTTACTTTGGGGGCCATGAAAAGGGGGGAAAAAACGCAGTTCCATAGGGTTTTTTTTGGGCTTCAATTTTACAGGTTTTCGCCGTGCAGTGTAATGTGAATAACTTTACTATGGGGTTGGTACAATTCAATCTATACTTTTTATTTTTTTTTTTATGTTTTATTCTTTCACAATAAAATGGGTCTAAAAAAAAATTGTTTTTTTTATTTGTCCTTTCGACTCAAAAACTTTTTTTTTTTGCTGTGTGCAGAGCTGTGTAGGGCCTTGTTTTTTGGGGGGTAAATTGATGCTTTTATGGACCATTAGGGGTGCATAAAACACTTTGTTCACTTTTTTTAAGGTTTTGTGAGGCATTTTGAAAAAAGTACAGCAATCAAGAGAGGAAAATACTGCATCCTGTAGTGGTTTTTTTTTTTTATTTTTAACACGCTCACTGTGCAAAATCCTTAAAAGTTAGCTTTTCTCTGTGGGTCGTACAATTTTGGCGATACCCAATTTTTTAAGTTTTTTTAAGTTTTTTTTGTGTGTAAAAGAAATTTATGCATCGCTATCTTCTGAGAGCCTAACTTTTTTTTTTTTTCCTTTCACGAGCTTGGGTTGGAATTTTTTTTTTCGGGGTGAACTGACTTTAATTGGGACAAAACATTGGGGTTTATAGGGTTTTTGACACTTTTATTCCATTTTTTGTGCTGCGGATGAAAAAAAATCTTAATTTTGTGATTTTTTTTTTTGTTTTGTTTTTTTCGGCGTTCACCGTACGGGGAAATTAACAAACAATTTTAGGGCAGGGGGTTTTTTGCAGCGGCGATACCAAATTGGTAATTTATTTATTTTTGATATTTTTGGGGCGATTGCGTTTGTAAAGGGGAAAAGGCGGTGTACGTGTTTATTTTATTTTTTTTTCCGTGTTTTTGGTTTTCTTTTTTTTTTTTTTTACTTTTTTTTACTTTTTCAAATTTTTTTTTTAAATTTTCCCCCCCTAGGGATTAATGAGAGATCTTCAGACCCTCATTCAAAAGGAACAAACATCCTGTGGCTGTGTACTGGTTTCCCATGGTAACTGGTCAAGATGCCGGGGCCCTGCCCCCCCGGGCACGGCCGGCATATGACATCACAGCAACCGGAAGGCATTTTATGCCTTCTGTGCTGTCTGTCACAACAAACAGCCGCGCGTTTCCTGGTTTTTTTTTGCGACCCGATGGGCACATAAAAAGGGGGTTAACCACCCCCCCCCCCCCCCCCCCCCACCAATCTGGGGTGGGGCCGATGCTGGGGATTCACTGTAATATACATTGCACCCCGCCCGATCGTGCGAACTCTGCTTTAAAGGGTTTAACGATCCTCAAACTATCATACGTCCAGGGGGGTAACCCCCAAACGACCTGGACGTATGATACTCCTAGTCGTTAAAGGGGGTTTAAAAAATTTGGAACAACCATGGGTGGTGTCATGCCTTTGGAAGCTTCTGAAAGGGTTATTGGAACAATTAGTTAAAAATTTAAGACACAACTGTGGTGTAATTTAATTCCACACCAGAAACACACGTTCTGTGTGTAACATAATGGGGAAGTCTAAAGAAATGCCAAGATATCTGGAAGAGAATTTTTGGATTTACATATCTGAAACCCTCCTTGGGTGGAATTTCCAGTATTTTAAGGGGTCTTTTTTCTCTGACAAACAATTATACACAAGTGCAAACAAGATGGGAATGTCCAGCCATCATATGGCTCAGAAAGGAGACGGGTTCTGTGTCTCAGAGATGAATGTGGTTTGGTTCAACATATGCATGTCAACCCAAGACCAAAAGCAAAGTAAAGCTGCTGGCAGAAGCTGGTAAAATCGTGTCATTATCTATAGTGAAATGAGTAATGTATCAACGTGGTCTGAAAGGCCACTCTGCCACGAAGAAGCCATTACTCCAAAAAAAGAATATAAAAGCCAGTTTAATGTATGCAAATGCACATAGGAACAAAGACCTACATTTTCAGAAACATCTCTTGTGGTCTGATGAAACTAAAATTGAGCTGTTTGGCCATAATGACCATCGTTATATTTGGAGGAAAAAGGGAGAGGCTTGGAAACACAGAGGTGGAAGCATCATGTTGTGGGATTGTTTTGCTGCAGGACGAACTTGTGCACTTCACAAAATAAATGGCATCATGAGGAAGGAAGATTATGTTGCAATACTGTAGCAACATCTGAAGACATCAGCCAGGAAGTTAAATCTTGGATGGAAATGAGTATTCCAAATGGACAATGACCCGAAGCATACATTATTGCCAAACTGGTTACAAAGTGGCTTAAGGATAACTAAGTCATTGTTTTAGGCAGGGTTCACACGGCAATAATTACGGGACGTATTTACGCCGTGTGCTCAGGAGTGGGGGCCTGCCGGCCCCATAGACATTCATTATTCACGGCGCATATACTCTTTCTCTCTGCTTTTCTGCCTCCCCCAAGGATGTAAATGCAATTTAAAAGAAACTCCAGTTCTGCCATACTAAAGGGCCTACTGGGGATTCCCCCTGCTCCCCTGTGGACCAGTCAAAGCCTGTCTAGTCCCCACTTCAGCATCTCCCAGATGAACATTGTGCAGCAGTTGTATAATTTCCTATTCTTGCTTCTAGTAAAATTAGTCATTTCAACATGGACACGTCTTTAAAGTTAATATAAGATAATAGCAGTATGTTGCTGCTTTAATAAACAGAACTGTGGGTTGCCTTTTGATCACACAAACAAAAAGATAGCAGAACAGACTTGCTATGATAATTGCACCAGATTTTTTGCACAAATTTCACAAAAATAGTGGCAAATATATTTTACGCCACATTTATCATGCATTTTTGACAATTTTAAACTCTATTGGGCCATGTTCAACAAATGAGGCATAGCTTCAAAAAAAGGATCTTAGCTCAAAGGAGAGGGTCGTGACTAAGCGTGCAAGTGCCAATAGGACCAGGAGAAGGTGAGCATAAGGGTTTTTTTTTTTTACTGGTGGCTCAGGAGCATTATTTTATTTAAATTTTTTCTAGCAAGTGGGCAATCCCTTTAAGGCAAGACTGAGACTTTTTTTTTCTGCATCTAAAAATTGATTGTGTGAACATACTCTACATGTGAAATGCAGCTTTTAACTGATGATTACTTCTATTTATGGAAGATGACGATTTATTAAAAACTTGTATCACCTATGTAAATAAAATGATTACCCCCTAAACCTTATAACTGATAGTGCCATGCATGCCAGCAAACATTGCAATCAAATGCTTGTAGTATCTTACAATGAGTCTTTTATATCATTCTGAAAGAATTTGGTTATTGAACATCAACTCGATGTTTAAAGGGATGTGTGAGAAACCCCAAAAAATAAGAACATATAATGGAGGAATACTAAAGATAAGCAGTAACAATCTGTCACAATACAGTGTGAGAACTACTTGCAAATGCTGTTATATTACATATTATTGCCAGGTTGAATCTTTCTCCTTGGACTACTTGGACTAGTGGAGAGAGCTGCAGTTGCTAGGCATGCTGTTTAAAACTAAATGTACCACAAAAGCCTGCTTCATCCCAGCTGAGCTATAAATACTATATAGCATATTCAAACTAAATTTATTATATATAGCAATGAATACACATGCACACACTTTTATTTGAAAAATGTGTTTATGTCTCCTTTCTACACTGCAGAGACATCCCTCACACACAGGTCTGTCAGGCTGACTGAGCACAGCACACATGCTCAGTGATGTCAGTCAGCCTAACCAGGGAGTAATTCAGAGCCTGTCCTACTGCTGTACTCTGCATTCCAGGACATGTTTCTGCACCGGAAGGAGCCCAATGGCCATTTTTCTCTGTTATTATGATTACCCCCCTAGACAAAATGAGCAGATTTTTCAAATTAGAGATATTTTTAGGCATGTTTTTTATTATGACATGTAGTTTATGTATTTTTTTAAGTTTCTTTAGTGTGTAAAAGAATATTTATGCATCGCTATCTTCTGAGAGCCATAACTTTTTTTATTTTTCCGTACACAGAGCTGTGTTAGGAATTTTTTTTTGCGGGATGGACTGACGTTTTAATTGGTACAACATTGGCGTTTATAGGAGTTTTTGATCACTTTTATTCCATTTTATGTGCTGCGGGATGAACAAAAATCTTAATTCTGTGATTGTTATTTTTGTTTTGTTTTTTACGGCGTTCACCGTACGGGGAAATTAACAAGACAGATTTATAGGGCAGGTCGTTATGCACGCGGCGATACCAAATATGGGTACTTTATTTATTTTTGATCTTTTTTGGGGCGATTGGCGTTTGTAAAGGGGAAAAGGGCGGTGTACGTGTTTATTTTATTTTATTTTTCGTGTTTGTGTTTTACTTGTTTTTCACTTTTTTTTACTTTTTTTTACTTTTTCAAATTTTTTTTTAACTTTTCCCCATAGGGGATTTGAATGAGAGATCTTCAGATCCCTCATTCAATAGGAATCAGAACATAGCCTGTGGCTGTGTACTGGTTCCTATGGTAACTGTCAGTCAAGATGCCGGGCCATGCCCACAGGGCACGGCCGGGCATAGTGACATCACAGACAACACGGAAGGCATTCTATGCCTTCTGTGCTGTCTGTCAGCACACAACAGCCGCGCGTCTTCCTTAGTTATTGCGACCCGATGGTCACGATAATTAAGGGGTTAACCACCCCCCCCCCCTGACCAATCTCGGGTTGGGGCCGATGCTGCGGGATGTCAGCTGTAATATACATCTGACACCCCGCGCCGATCGTGCGAACTCTGCTTTAGAGTTCACACGATCCTCAGAACATATGCATACGTCCAGGGGCGTGAACCCCCAAACGACCTGGACGTATGCATACGTCCTAGGTCGTTAAGGGGTTAAACAATTTGGAACAACCATGTGATGATGTCATGCCTTTGGAAGCTTCTGAAAGGGTTATTGGCAACATCTGAGTTAAATAGAGACACAACTGTGGCTGTAATTTAATTCACACCAGAAACACACTGCTTCTGTGTGTAACATAATGGGGAAGTCTAAAGAAATCAGCCAAGAACTGGAAGAGAATTTTTGGCCCTTTACATACTGAACCATCCTTGGGGGGGAATTTCCAGATTTTAAGGTGTTTTGTTCATCTTACAAACAATTATCCAAGTCAAACAAGAGGGGGAATTCCAGCCATCAATGGCTCAAAAGGAACGGGTTCTGTGTTCGAGATAAAAGGGGTTTGGTTAAAAAATTTGTTTCAAACCCAAAAACCAAAAGCAAAGTAAAGCGGGCAGAAGCTGGTAAAACGTTTTCTTTATCTTTTGTAAATGAGTAATGTAAAACGTGGTTAAAAGGCCACTCGCCCGAAGAACCATTACCCAAAAAAAAATATAAAACCCATTTTAATGTATGCAAAGCAATAGGAAAAAAGACCTACTTTTTCAGAAACATTCTTGTGGTCTGATAAACTAAAATTGAGCTGTTTGGGCCCAAATGCCCATCGTTATTTTTGGAGGAAAAGGGGGGGGCTTGGAAACACAGAGGTGGAACATAGTTTTGGGGTTTTTTTTGCTGCAGGGCGAACTTGTGCACTTACAAAATAAATGGCATCATGAGGAAGGAAGATTAGTTGAATACTGTAGCAACATCTGAAGACATCAGCCAGGAATTAAATCTTGGGGGAAAAAAGATTTTCCCAAAAGGACAATACCCGAACTCATTTATTGCCAAACTGGGTTTCAAAGTGGGTTAAAGGGAAAACCCAAATCATTGTTTTTGGCAGGGTTCAAACCGGCAATAATTACGGGGGATTTACGCGTTGCTCAGGGTGGGGGGGCCCGCCGGCCCCCCTAGACATTTTTTATTCACGGCGCATATACCTTTCTCTCTGCTTTTTTTGCCCCCCCCAAGGATGTTAAAAACAAAAAAAGAAACTCCAGTTTGCCATATAAAGGGCCCACGGGGTTCCCTCTCCCTGGGACCAGTCAAAGCCCCGTCTAGTCCCCACTTTAGCATTCCCCAAGAACATTGTCAGCATTTTTATAAATTTCCCATTCTTGCTTTTAGTAAAATTTGTATTTAAAAAATGGAAACCTCTTTAAAGTTTTAAAATAAGATAATAGCATATGTTCTGCTTTAATAAACAGAACGTGGGTTCCTTTTTTATCACACAAAAAAAGATGCAGAACAACTTGCAGATAATTGCACCCGATTTTTTGACAAATTTCACAAAAATAGTGGCAAATATTTTTTACCCACTTTTATGCATTTTTGCAATTTTAAACACTATTTGGGCCTGTTCAACAAATGGGATAGCTTCAAAAAAAAGGGTCTTACTCAAAGGAGAGGGTCGTGAAACTCA
>JAODAL010038389.1:0-39287 GCA_025379985.1 Phyllomedusa bahiana
GTTTGCATACTTTTTTTCCAAAAATTTTTTTGGGTTGAGAAAAATACGTTATATTTGGGTGTACATTGATTTACTGTGGAAAGGAAGGGGTGCTTCCATTTTGTGTTTCTGTCCCGCCCACTCTCACAGGCTGTCATAAGAAGGGCAGCTTTGCGGGTTGGGGTGTTTTTTTATTTTTTTCTTTTCTGAATAATGGAGGCCCGGTTGACCCAGCGGGAGGCCTGATTGGCTCGATTGAGAGGTAAAGATAGGATAGGACTGCCCGATTTGAGATCACGTTGAAAGTCGTGGGCAGCTTAAGCATCTTTTGATCAAATTATGTGAACCGAGAGTCTCAAAGTTTTTTTCATGTATGATAGATATAATAAATGCTTCTTTCGGGATTTCCACGTTGTGTATTGCTCTTTATGCACATTATCCAGGCGCAATATGCGCCGTGGATTATGAAAGTCTATGGGGCCGGGGAGCGTAGTCCCCACCGCGCTCCGGCCCCGCCCCCGTCCCGCCCCTTATTCACGCCGGATTTGCAAGCGCAATGCGGCTCACAAATCCGGCGTGAATAAGCCGTGTGAACACGGCCTAAATGTTAAAGTAAAAAAAAAAAAAAAAATAAAGTTTTGAAGTTCAAAAAAAAAGTATTAAAAGTTCAAATCACCCCCCTTTCCCCATTTTACAAATAAAAACCATAAAATAATAAAAAAGTTACACATATTTGGTATCGCCGCGTCCGAAAAAGTCTGATCTATAAAAATTTAATATAATTTATCCCGTACACTGAACACCGTAGAAGATAAAAAATTCCAAACGCCAAAATTGCGGGTTTTTTTGGTCATTTCTTGTCACATAAAAATTGGAATAAAAGTAATCAAAAAAGTCGCATCCATTTCAAAGTGCTAGCATTAAAACGTACACATCTTCCCACAAAAAATTCTGCCTCACTGACGTCCGTAGGTGTTAGTACAAAAAAGTTATTGGTCACACAAAATGGCGCCGCAGTGTAAATTTCAAGAATAGAAAATGTTTGGAATTTTTTTTACGGTACCAAGACATAACGGAATCTGTACATGCTTACTATTGGTGGATTTGTAACAACCTGTAGAATACAGATAACACATCATTTTTACCGAAGAATAAACTTCGTAAAAATAAACCTCCCGCAAACATGGCGCAAGTATGTTTTTTTTCACATTTTGCCCTCACTTAGAATTTTTTTGCCATTCCCTAGTATACTCTATAGTAATATAAATAACACCACTAGAAAGTACAACTTGTCCCGCAAAATAAAAGCCCTCATGTGTCTATGTAGGTGGGAAAATAAAAAAGTTATGGCTTTCAGAAGGCAAAGAGCAAACAAATTTAGAGCCATATTATTATGACCGTCCGTCAGGAAGGGTTTAAATTGCCATTAATACCAGGGCTCTGATACATACTGTATCTCACAAAAGTGAGTACACCCCTGATATTTTTGAAAATATTGTGCTGTATCTTTTTCATGGGACAACACTGGAGATATGATACTTTAAAACAATGTAAATTAGTCAGTGTACAGCTTGTTTAACAGTGTAAATTTGGTGCGTCCTCAAAATAACTCAACACGCAGTCATCAATGTCTAAGCCACTGGCAACAAAAGTAAGTAAACTGTAATACCTCAGTACAGGATATTGTAGTCTGCATTCTTATCCATAGTTCCCAACTTTTGAAACTTAAAAAGCAGGAGACACTAGTGGGCGGCGCATGTAATGCACTGCGGCAAAAATTTGCATGGACACGCCCATCTTGCCGGTATGCCACGCCCCTTCAAAAAGCCACACCCACTCCACCTAACTGCATAACGGCTTTGGAAGAAAGCCAGGTAGATGCCCTTATAGCCAGGTAGTAGCCCCCCATAACCAGGTAGTGCCCCTTACAGGCAGGTAGATGCCCCCTTGAAAGCCAAATAGTTTGCCGTCCTGTAGCCAGGTAGAGCCAAATTTGTAGCCAGGTAGATGCCCCCCCTTGTTAGCCACGTCGATGCCCCCATTGTTTGCCAGATAGTGCTCCCATTGTTTGCCAGGAAGTGCCCCCCATTGTTTTGCCAGGTAGATGCCCCCATTGCTTTCCAGGTAGATGCCCCCTTTTTTGCCAGGTAGTGCCCCCATCGTTAGCCATGTAGTGCCCCATCTGTTAGCCAGGTAGTGCCCCCATTGTTAGCCAGGTAGTGCCCCCATCGTTTAGCCGGGTAGTTCCCCAATTGTTAGACAGGTTGGTGCCCCCATTGTTAGCCAGGTAGTGCCCCCTCTGTTGCCAGGTAGACCCCCCATTGTAGCCAGGTCGTGCCCCCATTGTACCAGGTAGTACCCCCTTTAGTACCAGGTAGTGCCCCCATTGTTGCCAGGTAGTGCCCCCATTGTAGCCAGGTAGTGCCCCCATTGTAGCCCGGTAGTGCCCCCCATTGTAGCCAGGAAAGTACCCCCAAATTGTTAGCCAGGTAGTGGCCCCCTCTGTTCCAGTGTGCCCCCCATTGTTAGCCAGGTAGTGCCCCCTCTGTTGTCAGGTAGACCCCCCCATTGTTAGCCGGGGTAGTGCTCACCATTGTAGCCAGGTAGTACCCCCATTAGTAAGCCAGGTATTTGCCCCCTTTAAAGTAATCCGGGTTAGTGCCTCCATTGTTGCCAGGTAGTGCCCCGCATTGTAGCCGGGGTATTTGCCCCCCATTGTAGCCAGGTCGTGCCCCATTGTTAGCCAGGTAGTGCCCCCCCCTGTTGGCCAGGTAGACCCCCCATTGTAGACAGGTAGTACCCCTTTTAGTAGCCAGGTATGCCCCCTTCTGTTGCCAGGATTGCCCCCATTGTAGGCAGTAGACCCCCCATTGTAGCCAGGTAGAACCCCCCATTGAAAGCCAGGTAGTACCCCCTTTAGTAGCCAGTAGTGCCCCCTTTTTTTGCCAGGTTTTGCCCCCATTGTAGCCAGGTAGACCCCCCATTAGTAGCCAGACAGTGCCCCCTAAAACTAATAAAAATTTAAAATTTAAAAATCCACTTACCTGACCCAGGCTCCTGCAGAGCGGCCCCGGTCCTGGACATCCCCCTCAGCATGTCACAGGGAAGTGAGTGAAAGCCGCGCGTAAACTTCCACTGTGACACGGGACCTGAAAATGAAACGGCGCCACAGCGGCGCTGTCCCATACAGGGAGGAGGCAGGAGGGAGCGATCCGTTCTGCCTCCTCCCTGCTCAGCGCTGTTCCGGGCGGGTGAAGCGGGCGCAACGCCCGCTTCACCTGCCTGTGGGACCGGACCGGCGGCGCCGCCTGCTAGCGGCGGGAGGAATGCCAACTCCCCTGGAGAGGTGCAGGGGGACCCCAAATAGCGGGGACCCCCCCGCCAAAAAACGGGAGAGCTGGCAATGTAATTGTTTTATCACAGTATGTTGTATGTCATTTGTATGTAACGTGTGTAAAGTGTTGTGTATCTTTGGGAAGGTGTTGTGTCGGCCCCTGTGCCAACAAGGGTTAACATTCTTGCACCTAATGCAACTCACACCCCATGTTTCAACAGAGATTGTGAGTAGTAAGAGCGAGAGAGACTGTATGAAGCTCTGCTGTTGGAGTGTAGCTAGGAAATAGGAAAGCTGCCAACTTGTGTGACCACTGCCATTTCTACAACAATACTAGAGAGAGTTCAGAGTGAAGTATCACAGACCCCAGAGGCTCTGCCACAGCCTGCAATAGGGATACAGACCACTACTCTCATCAGGTACATCATATTAATGCTAAGGAGCTCCTGACCCCTCATCACCCTGCTGAGCACTTCCCTGTGGACTGGAAGAATTGTTAATGAGAAGTGGGATCCTAGTATTTCGCTTCTTAGAAGTTAATTATCTTCAGTAAAGACGGCATTATTTTACCAACTACATTGCCTCTCTGTGTGTGTCTGCGCAACTGCACCAACCACTACAATCTTGGGTATGTCCCGACCAGGCCACACTACTACCCCCACCATACACCAGAGGGAGTACCCTGGGGAACTTGTCCAGATGACGATTTAGGTGCATTCCCCCTCCACTGGAGTGCTGCACCCGAGGGAGGGTGCCCAGAGATGCCTGTACCATGACAACTACTCCCAACATCAACCACTCAGGCTCGTCTCCCCCTGTGACACACCACAAAACCATTAAGTGAAAATGGACAAAACGTGCCTAATTTTCTGTTTTTACTCCACGGTGTCATGTGCAGGGGCGTCGCTAGGCTGTTTTATTCGGGGCTCGGCCCCAAATAAAATACCCTGTGCCCCAAGTCTCCGGGCTCCGGGCCTCTGCACTGGCCTGGACACCGACTGGCCCTTCAGCTGCATGTTGCGTCCGCTGGACGCACACTCAGCTGAGGGCTTCTGCGGAGCAAGAAAAGCGAGCTTTCCCTGCCCCGCAGACAGTGTCGGACCCGCAGGGGCCTACACCGGGAGGCTGCCGGGGCCTCACAGCGCTGAGGACCCGCCGCGGCCCCGGTGCCTCAGCCGGCAGCGTCGGGGATGAAAGTGATGTCATCGCGACGCTGCCTCTCCCCTCGGGCGCACAGCGCGTCATAGGGCCGTTGCGCCCAAGGAGCCGCCGGAGGAGCGCGCTCGCCTGGGGAGTTAAGGTGAGTATGAATGTTGTTATTTTTAACGCGTTTAACCTGCCTCAGTGCCCCCATATAACTGCCTGTTTCCCTATAATGCCTGCCTGTGGCCCCCATATCCCTGCCTGTGCCCCAGTTATGCCTCCCTGTGCCCCCATAAACCCTGCCTGTTGACCCCCATAACCCTGCCGTGGACCCCAAATCCCTGCTGGGCCCCCCATATCCCTGCCTGGGGGCCCCCATATATGCCTGTGGACCCCATCTCCCTGCCTGTGGGCCCCATATATTGCCTGTGGGGCCCCAAATCCCGGGCCCGTGGGCCCCCATTTCTCTGCCTGTGGCCCCTATATACTGCCTGTGACCCCCATATCCCTGCCTGTGGCCCCATAATATTGCCTGTGGACCCAAATCCCTGCCTGTGGCCCCATATCCCTGCCGTGGCCCCCCATATTACTGCCTGTGCCCCTATATGCCTGCCTGTGGCCCCCATATACTGCCCGTGGCCCCATATACTGCCTGTGGCCCTCATATCCCTGGCTGTGGCCCCCATATACTGCCTGTGGCCTCCATATCCCTGCCTGTGGCCCCCAATTCCCGCCCGTGGCCCCCATATACTGCCTGTGGCCCTCCATATCCCTGCCTGTGCCCCTATAATGCCTGCCTGTGGCCCCCATATGCTGCCCGTAGCCCCCATATCCCTGCCTGTGGCCCCCATAAAACAGCCCGTGGGCCCCCCTATCCCTGTCTATGCCCCTATAATGCCTGCCTGTGGCCCCCCATATGCTGCCTGTGGCCCCCATATCCCTCTCTGTGGCCCCCATATGCTGCCTGTTGCCCCTATAATGCCTGCCTGTGGCCCCCAAAATTCTGCCTGTGGCCCCCATATCCCTGCCTGTGGCCCACATATCTGCCTGTGGCCCCCATATCCCTGCCTGTGGCCCCCATATCCCTGCCTGTGGCTCCCATATCCCTGCCTGTGGGCCCCATATGCTGCCTGTGGGCCCCCCTATCCCTGACTGTGGCCCCCATACGCCTGCCTGTGGCCCCCTAATACGCCTGCCTGTGGCCACCATATGCCTGCCTATGGCCACCATAAAGCTGCCTGTTGCACCTATATACCTGCCTGTGGCCCCATATACTGCCTGTGTCCCTATATACCTGCCTGTGGCCCCCATATACTGCCTGTGTCCCTATATACCTGCCTGTGGCCCCCATAAAATGCCTGTGTCCCTATATACCTGCCTGTGGCCCCCCATATACCCCCCTCAGTGACCCCATATACTGCCTCAGTGACCCTTTTATTCTGCCTCAGTGCCCTATATACCTTCTTGTGGCCCTATATACCTGCCTCAGTGCCCCCATCTACTGCCTGTTGCCCCATATACTGCCTCAGTGCCCCAATATACCTGCCCGTGGCCCCATATACTGCCTGTGCCCCCCTATATACTGCCTTTGGCACCATATACCTGCCTGTGGCCCCCATATACTGCCCGTGGCCCCTATATCCCTGTCTGTGCCCCTATATATCTGCCTGTGGCCATATTTATCTGCCTGTGGCCCCATATACTGCTTCATGCCCCTATATACCTAACTGAAAGGGGACTGCTTTACCTATAATTAAGGAGTTGCTGGAAATGTGAGGATTCTAAGATATTTGTGGTCCAAATCCTCAGGGACGAGTCTTGGCCGGGAGCAATCAGCATGAAGGTGTGAACCGATGGAGAAGAAAAGGGAAAGTGAACGATGCGATCAGAAAAGACGTCTCCGGTGAGTCACTAAATGTAAACTGCAGTGGAATCCTTATATGTCTGCAGAGCCTACATACAACTAAATATTTTACCACTATCTGGTCACTGTATGGCGGTGGTATAAAGTTAATCAGAGCCTGTGTACAGCTGATAGTTTACATATGGGGGTTGCGTTTTGGTCCCGGGTCTGGCAGGATTATTTGAGCCTTAAGTAGTAATAGTTTTGGGTCTTGGTTTTGTAGGAGGGTTTTAGTAACAATCACCCTTTTCTGGTAGATTTGCTCCATGTGTAGGGGATGTTTTGGTGACTGTTTAGGGATATTTGTCATATGAAGGTGAGAAGTTCGAAAAAGTAAATTTGTCATTGGTGATTTTTACTGTACAGTGACTGCTGAGGAGATGGACGGGATCTGTGTGGGATGTGCAGAAAATTAGTGACAGGAACAGAAGGTTTTTCTCTGTAAAAAAACATCCGCAGTTCACAATGAGGCGTGAAAAATGTCGTGTGAACCCAGCCCTACCCAGAAAAACACAAAGGGCCCGAGCCCCGGATGTTTTAGGACCCTAGCAACGCCCCTGGTCATGTGACTCGTTAGTGTTACAAGGTCTCAGGTGTGAATGGGGAGCAGGTACATTAAATTTGGCGTTATCACTCTCACACTCTCTCATACTGTGATTGTAAGTTTACCATGGCTCCTCATGGTAAAGAACTCTCTGGGGATCTGAAAAAGAATTGTTGCTCTACATAAAGATGGCCTAGACTATAAGAAGATTGCCAACACTTTGAAACTGAGCTGCCACACTGTGGCCAAGACCATACTGCGGTTTAACAAGACAGGTTCCACTGAGAACAGGCCTCGCCATGGCCGACCAAAGAAGTTGAGTGCACATGCTCAGCATCATACTCAGCATCATAACCAGAGATTCTCTTTTCAAAACAGATGTATAACTGCTTTCAGCATTGTTGTAGAGGTTAAAGAGGTGGGGGGTCAGCCTGTCAGTGCTCAGACCATATGCCGCACACTGTATCAAATTGGTCTGCATGGCTGTCATCCCAGAAGGAAGACTCTTCTAAAGATGATACACAAGAAAGCACACAAACAGTTTGCTGAAGACAACCAGACTAAGGACATGGGTTATTAGAACCATGTCCTGTGGTCTGATGAACTTATTCATTCAGTTGATGTCAAGCATGTGTGAAGGCAACCAGGTGAGGAGTACAAAGACAGGTGTGTCTTTCCAACAGTCAAGCATGGTGGTGGAAGTGCCATGGTTTGGGCTGTATGAGTGCTGCCGGCTGTGGGGAGCTATAGCTGAGGGAACCATGAATGCCAACATGTACTGTGACATACTGAAACAGAGAAAGATCTCCTCCCTCTGGAAACTGAATCATAGGCCAGTATTGCAACATGATAACAACCCCAAACACACCTCCAAGACAACCACTGCCTTGCTGAAGAAAATTAGGGTAAAGGTGCTGGACTGGCCAAGCATGTCTCCAGACTTAAACCCTATTGAGCATCTGTGGAGCATCTTCAAACGGAAGGTAGAGGAGTGCAAGGTCTCTAACATCCACCAGCTCTGTGATGTCGTCATGAAGGAATGGAAGAGGATTCCAGTGGCTGCAACCTATGAAGCCCTAGTGACCTCCATGCCCAAGAGAGTTTCAGGGGTTTCTCATCACAAGCTTTCGCAGACTTGAGCTGTTTCTGTCTCTTACAGCTTTAAATTCAGGGGCGTGTCTCTCCTTCCAGTAGGTGTGTCTCTCCGCCCAGTACGTGTGTCCTCCGTCACTGAAGAGTGGTGACATTATCACACCCCCTCCCTGCTTACTCCTCAGTCATCATCATCATTCTTTGTCAGCAGTGGGAGAGAGAGGATGTCAAAGCTTTGCAAACCTCCTGCAATGGTCAGTTCTCATGCTTGGAGAGCTTCCACCTCCCTCCACAAGCTCCTTGTATCCAGAACACCTGCATTGCTGTACACAGTTATACATACAGACTGATCTGATTAAACAAATGTGAGGAATGCACTCTGCTCCCCCCTCTGTTATCAGGCAGGAGGTAGAGGGGAGCAGACTGTATAAGGCTATGTTATATGGGGAAGAGTGAATCTAGCAGCTAGAGACTCAGTAATTGCCCAGATCCTTCACATAGAGCTTGTAGAAAAGAATAAAGGAGCTCAGGTAGCTTTTATTACACAGACAGCAGCCAGCACAGAAATCTGTTTCACTTTCATTTTACACAGCTCAGAGGAGAGTAAACACAGAGTACAGACAACCAATCACAGCACAGGGTGCGTGTCCAACCAGGCTGAACTAAATATCAGGCAGCCAATCACAGCAAATCTTTACTGTCCCCGTCATTACAGATATGATCTTTGTAGGGAAAAAACCCCTTTAAGGCAGTGCTGGAAAATAATAGTGGCCACACAAAATATTGACATTTTGGGCCCAATTTGTCCATTTTCACTTTTCTTGCCAATAGTTTAGACATTTATGACATTGATGGCTGTGTGTTGAGTTATTTTGAGGGCACACCAAATTTACAATGTTATACAAGCTGTACACTGATTACTTTACATTCTATCAAAGTGTCAAATCTTCAGTGTTGTCTAATGAAAAGATACAATACAATATTTACAAAAATGAGAGAGGTGTACTTACTTTTGTGAGATATTGTACATAACATAAGTTTAAACAGTAACACTGTAACACATGTCGCCCTAAATGACTAAACACTGGTACAGAGGGAGAGAGGACTCTGCGCACAAAGGCTTACAATCTACAATAGAGGAGATAAGAGAGAGAAGGTGAGGGGCAGACATATTTGTGGGGTAGTGAAGCGGCAGCGGGGTTATTGTAGGTTAAAGGCTACTCTGAAGAGAAATGGGTTTTCAGGTTGTTTTTAAAACTAGTGAGGTTGGAGTCTAATGTGTTGGGGTAATGAGTTGCAGAGTAGGGGGGAAGCGCTTGAGAAATTTTGGAGACGGTTGTTTGAGGAGCTGGTACGCGGAGAGCAGAGGACGTCCTGTGAAGAGTGGAGATTGTGTGAGGGGAGGTATTTGGCGATTAAGGCAGTGATGTATGGGGGAAAGGTTATGGAGATCCTTGTAGATCATGGTTAGCAATTTCAACTAAATACGCTGGGCGATGAGTAGTCAGTAAAGGGACTGGCAGAGGGGAGAGACAGAGGAGTAGCGAGAAGCAAGTATGTAGATACCTTATGGATATGCTGTGTGCACGTGATATTCATGTTGTGATATATAGGCATTATGTTGTGTTGTAAAGTAAGATGTAGTACTTTTGTCCATCCAAGCATCTTGTTCACCTAGTCAGTCATGGGTTGGTTGTCCCTGATACTTTACAGTGCTACCATGCTTAGTCTCCTGAAGCAGTACCAGCGCAGATGGAGGTTCCTTTGGAGCTTGATGCTGGAGTGCTACACTACAACATAATTGTAAGAGGGCAACAGGAGCATAAGCCAGGTATGTTTTGACTCTAAGGTGACTGAGCGTAGGAGTGTAAAAGCATTTTATTTTCTTGGGGCTCAGCAGTATGCTTTTGCTAACAAATGGGGAGTTGGCCAACCCTTTTTATCTGTAGATCTAATAATAACATTGGTTTAAAAAGCCATCTAAGCTTATTTCTAATAGTCAAAAGTTTCATTATGGTTTTGTTCCCTTTAGGGTGCGTTCACTTGGCAATGACAAAATGGGGACGGTGTTCTTTGGGTCATAGGCAGCATTTCTCTTCCTCCAAACATGGTGAGGTGAGTTAATGGCAAAGAGCTCAATTTTTGTCTCATCTGACCACAGCACCTTCTCCCAATCACTCACAGAATCATCCAGGTGTTCATTGGCAAACCTCAGGTGGGCCTGCACATGCGCCTTCTTGAGCATGGGGACCTTGCAGGCACTGCAGGATTTTAAACCATTACGGCGTAATGTGCCAACAATGATTTTCTTGGTGACTGTGGTCCCAGCTGCCTTGAGATCATTAACAAGTTCCCCCCATGTAGGTTTAGGCTATCTCTCACCTTCCTCATGATCAAGGATACCCCACGGGGTGAGATTTTGCATGGTGCCCCAGATCGATGTCGATTGACAGTCATTTTGTATTTCTATTGCACCAACAGTTGTCTCCTTCTCACCCAGCGTCTTACTTATGGTTTTGTAGCCCATTCCAGCTTTGTGCAGGTCTATGATCTTGTCCCTGACATCCTTAGAAAGCTATTTGGTCTTGCCCATGTTGTAGAGGTTAGAGTCTGACTGATTAATTGAGTCTGTGGACCGGAGTCTTTTATAACTATTGACTATTTAAAACAGTTGTCATTAATGCAGGTAACAAGTTGATTAGGAGCGTCTAGCTGGTCTGTAGGAGTCAGAACTCTTAATGGTTGGTAGGGGATCAAATACCTATTTCAGCAAAATGCAAATAAATTTATATAATTTATACAATGTGATTTTCTGGATTTTATTTTTGATATTCTATCTCTCAATGTTAAAATTAACCTACCCTTAAAATTATACTGTTCATGTCTTTGTCAGTGGGCAAACTTACACAATCAGCAAGGGATCAAATAATTATTTCCTTCACTGTATGTCTGCAATACTAATCTCTAGATAAATTTCTATTTTAACTTTGTCACTTGCTAGATTAATAGGATTTACAGGTCAATGGGTGCCAGATAAGTGAAATGTTCTTATTGTTATATAAGCAGTAAATATATATGAGAAAGCATAGATGTTAGGGATGAATGGGATGCCCTGTAGGTTTCCAGGGTATTTAGTATGAGTAGTGTAAAGGTCAGCAGTAATGGAGTGAGTTGTAAACTGTCCGGGTGTTTTCTCCCACCTGGATATGTGAACTCCCTGGTGAGATTATAAATCTGGAGCTCCCCTCTTCTCGCCTCGCACAGTGGTTCCTGTTACAGAAACATTACAATAAATTATACTCATTGGGAGAGGTCCACCCTCCTTGTTCAGGAGCTGGCAGCTGGATCATAGGAATTCCCGTGATGTTGCTGAGAGGGAACTAAACTCAGAAAGCAGCTTCACGTGGATGAATTTCTTTTCATACATCTTTTCTACATTTAAGGCTCGTTTAGGAGTTTCCATTGCAGATTCCAGAAAAAAATGCCAGAAAAAAAGGACACTTGACAGGCACCTAGAAGGGCCCTGTTATAGCTGTCATATTTCTCATTCTGTTCCTATGATGGAGAAAAAAACAATGCAAGTGTGGACACAGTCTTATAGCGAAAATAGAAATACAAAACCTTCTCTGTTGCTAGGATGGTCCATACCCTGCTACAGATTCTACCCTCTGCTAAATTATGATCTAACCCCGGTTTTGTAGCTTGATCTGTGGAAAACAAAAAACTTTTAGACTTCGGCTTTGGCTGGAAAAAAAGGTTTTCCCCACTGTATCAATTTTTGTTTGATAAAATGGCACAAAAATATTGACCCTTTTCCCCTTAACCCTTAAGTACAGGGCCTGGCCGTCGGTAGGTTTGGGTTGGCAACCACCTAAGGTCCACTTTCATCCCGGGGGAAAAAAGGGGGGGTGAAAAAGGGGTAGGGGGTGGGGCTAAATTTTTTACAATGGGAGAGGGTGGGGGGGGCCCTTTATCTCCTTATTTGCCTAGGGAAACCCAAATACCATGTCCCAGCCCGGGCTAAGTTTTTTAATTTTTTCTAGTCCCTCGGGGCCCATTTCCTTGGTGTCCCAGTGCAAAAAAATTGGGAGGCGTTTGGTTTTCACTAGTTTATCTCTGGGTTTTGGGTGCTTTTTTTCCCCCCGAGCTCCTGGGCCCTATATTTTTAATCTTCTGGCCCTTTGGGTGCCCCAGTTTTTTTAAATTATGAAAACTTTGGTGTTCACTACTTTAGTCCTGGTGCCCAGTGCTTTAATCCACAGCCCCCTGGTGTCAAAGGGCTTTTACTCCCCCCTCCCCCCGGTTTCTGGGTTTTTAAAATTCACAGTCCTTGGTGTGCAGTAAATTAGTCTAGTTTAATACCCTAGGCCAAATTTGGTTTACTACATTTTCTTTTTTTTGGTTTTAGTGTCCAAGCCTCCATCAAAAAAAGGGAACAAACACCCCTTGATGGCCAATACAAGGGTTTCAGATGTCCTTTTTCCCCCCGGACCCTGAAGTTCACAAATAAATTACTAAAAATGGGTTAGGGAAATTTGGTTTTTGGGTTTTAAAAATTTCGGGAGGGAAATTTTAACTTTTTCTTGAAAAGATTTTCAAAGAACAAAAATAAAGGCATCTCTTAACTGTAGAGCCCCATTTTCCAAACGGGTTAATTTTTTCAGTCTTTTTGCACAACTTGTTAAATATTTAAAAAGGGATTTAAATTTTGGAAAAATTTCCCCCAACAGGTTTTTGACACTAAATTTCCCCCAATTTACTTTTAGGGATAAATTTTTAAGGGGGTTTTTTTTAAAACCCTTTCCTCTTCAAATTGGTTGACACTTGGTTGCCTCTAAAACCCCCTTTAAAAACCGTGCCTGGATTTTGGCGGAAATTCATTACCCGGGTTTCCGCAGGATATTGTGTACAATTTAAGTTTGGGCCCCAATGTGTGATGTAGCCAAATGAAAGGGCCACTTTTTTTGCCTTCCTGTGACTCTTCCAGTCTCTTGTCACAACCTGCGATGACACCCTTTGACACTCTAAGCCCTTTTTGGGGCCCCCCTTCCATCTGAGAACAAAGCTGCTTGAAGCCCCACAATTTTGGGAGGTAAAGTTATCGATTTTTAAGGTGTCATCGAGCCCCAAGATGTTCCAAAAATGTGAACAGCAGGAAAGGGATGAATGGTTTTTTAAAACCCAATTCAAATTGACCCCCTAAATTTTTTTAAAATTTAGCAATTTAAAACAACCCAAACACCTGTTGGAAATTTTTTTTATTAAACACAAAATTTAGGACCATAAAAAAAGGGGCAAAAAAATACGAAACCAAAGAACATTGACGTGTGCATGCTAAAGATAAGAAATGGTCTCATTTAGTTCATTCAAATAAAAATTCAAGACATTTTATGTTCATTCTGAAATTTCAACCAAATGCCAAACATCCCCCCCAAATTTTTTTGAGTAGTGTATTTGTTTTCATATACAATCCCTTTATTAAATTGGGCCCCTTTTTTCCCTGGGTATCAATTCCCGGGATCATATTTTAAATTCCCCTTCATTTCCCTCCAACCCCCCGCCCCCCCACAAAAAGTTCCCATTTTTTAATTCCCGTGCTTGCTAGTCACTCTACAACATACCTATTTAGGTTCCACCAGTCCTCCAAAATCCATCTTTTATCTTTCTTCATTTCTTAAACCCCCGGGCCACCCCCCCCCTCCAAATTTGGGGAACCTTGGGAAAAAATCTACTCCCCCCCTACCCTACAGTGAACAATGTCCATTTCCCCCGTCCCCCCATTTTCCCAGTTGGGTTTTTGGGTTCAATTTTCCCCAAAAACTTTCTGGGTTAAATTTCCCCCGTTCCTTGGGTCCCCATTTGTTTAGTGATCCAGTTTATTTTGGGTATTTTTTAAGGCAAACCCATCGGGAGTGCACAGTGCTTAAAACCCCCAAAAACCCTTTTGCCATGTGGTCTAATTTTCCGGGGGGCCAAAGAGGGAAATGGTGCCATGGGGTTTTTAAGTTTGTTTTGTTCCCCCCCTTTTTTCCATGGTTTAAAACCAAAGAAAATTTCCTTTTTTAAAAACAACCACTTGATTCTTGGGCCAAATAGATTTAAGTAAAATTCAATTTTTTAACTTTTATTTGATGCCAGAAAAATCCCGTTCCAACCCGGGGAAGGACCAAAACATAGTATTTTACATAGCATTTCCCCCCTTTTTTTTTAGCCATTTAAAAAGGGGAAGTTTTACGGGTTTTGGGCCTGCAATGTTTTAAACCCTTTTTTAAAGGGGTCGTCCCCCTTTTTTTCAAATTGGGAACAAGCACCCCAAATCCCCATAAAACAAAAACCCCTTAACCACCTTCCCTTTTCCAAATTTTTCCCCCAGTCAATTTTTCCCCTTTTTTTAAATTTTTATAAATTTCCAACCGGATTTCATTTTTTCCAAACTAACACCAACAAATTTAAATCCCTCTTTTGGGAATTTCTAAAGGGGATTTAAATAACATTACCAATCATCTCAATGCACCCTTTTAATTCAAAAAACAAACAAAATAAATCTCGGGACGGTTTTTATAAAAAATTCTTAATTTCTTTCTTTTTCAAGTTTTATAAAAAAAAATCAAAACCCTTTTAACCCCCTCCCCCCCTTAAACCTGCTCCATGCGGGTAAAATTTTTAACCAAATTCCCCGAGGGGCAATTGCAGCTAACACCCACCCTTACAGACAGGATGGGCCGCCCCCATCCCAAACGTTTAACCTTTTAGATCCTGGCGACGGGGCCAAGGCGTCTATTTGAATGAGAAACGGTGCCGTGCACCGTTCCTCACTCCGATCAGGGCCCCTGCAGCGAGATCACAGGGCCCAGATCGGTTAACTTTTGAAGACTTTCTTCACCGGCTTGTTTCTCGTTTTACTACTTCCATCTCCAGGCAGGAAGTATTAAAACCGCCATCTTTGTACATCTAGAGACAGTTAAAGGGGTTGTCTCACTACAACGATTATTTTTTATGTTATGGATCTTGCAAAAACAAGTCACTTTGCAAGATATCTCCTTTAACAGTGTCCTACCCACTCCTAGATATCCCCTCTTGTTTTGGGCCCCGCATCAGCCCTCAGGGCGCCAGAAGCTAACCCCCCCCGTTTTTGGGTTCTCCTGATTGGCCTTTTAGCGCTTGGTTTCTATAGCTACAGACCCGGGGGGGGTTCCCCCGGGAAATGTCACTGCAGGCCCCGTAGTAGCCAGTAAACCGCCCCCGAATTCCCCCCAAAAATTTAAAAACCAGGGGAACCCCCGTCACATAGTTTTTTTACTCCCCCCCTTCTGAGGCAGCAAAAAGCTAGGACAAGGAAAACCCGCTTTTTTCCAGCCCCTGTGCCCCCTTTTTCTGTAAAATGCTGGAGTTTTTGGGGGATTTAATGCTCAAAATTTTTCAGTTTTCCCGCCAGAAAAGTCATTCCCAAAGAGTCATTTTTTTTTAAAACCCCCCCCCCCCCCTGAGGCCAGCCCCGCCCATAAACAACTGATAAACCTTTTTAATTTTTAATAGGCAGAAACAGTGAATACCTGCCCGGGGGGTGGGGCTATCCAAATTTGGGGGGCGGGGATAAAACCGCCTTATTAAAAATATTTGAGCATTCAAAGCTCTAAAAACTACAAAAATCCCTTTCGAAAAAGGGAAAACCCGTGCTGGAAAAGCAGGTTGAACAGCTTTTCCCGACCTAAATGGAGGGGGTTTTCCCCATGTGAAGGTTCCCCTTTAAGTGTAAGGGTTTTTTTTTAAGTGTTTAAATTTATTTTGCAAAGAAAAATATATGTAGAGGGGCATTTTTGTGCATTGTGTTTTTTTTTAACTGGAAACTTTATTAACAACATGACATCATGTAGACAGTTAGAAGTTTTTTTTTTTTTAAAACATTTAACCCTTTTTTGTCCCCCCATAGGCATAACTATAGCAGCCATAGCAACCTGTATGGGGCCAAGAGATTGAGGGGGCTATTAGCCATACTTTTAATTATTGCAAATTACACTGCTGTTTCTGTTTCTCACCATTAGATGGAGGGAACCCATCTACCCATCTCATTTTCCTATGTTACCTTATGAATTCTAGTTGTGCCCTTGATTTATCTGATGATGTCACCTTGAGAGTGATACACAGGTGAATCACATTATTATGAGCGGCAGCTACTATCCAGGGTAACCGCCGTGTGCACCACAGAAAGCAGCTAGATGATATAAATTTTTTCCCCATCACGCAAAGCGTACATTGACCCAAAAATGCACTTTAGAAAATTGCCATATTAGTCTGGAATCATCCCTTTTTGCAACTTTGATAAATTTATTTCTTTTAAAAACCCCATGGGCCGCAACAAAAGGGGGAGGTGTGAGACCCGCCTATTGTCCCCCTTATATATACCCTCCATGCCCCCTCCCCCACTTTTTGGCTTCCTTCATGAGACTACCATTTCCTATGTCGAAAGGGAGTTAATAATGAAGGGACCCGTTTGGGTTTTTCCCTAGAAAGTAGTAGAAGAGTGAAGAAAACAGGCGGGTAAACCCTTTTTTAGGCCCAATGAGTATATTTTATGGTGACTTTTAAAAGAACAAACTCCCTTCTTTTAGACAGGTGTTTATACATGGTGTAAAACACCATTTCCCGGAAACTGGAGCAGTTCTCTCGAAAAACTTACCCTTAAATATACTCAGCCTTTAAAAAAGGTAACCCCCTGTTTTTTTCATTTTTTCTAAAGTCGAAAGTAGGGAGTGTTCATAAAAATGTACTTGATGAGTAAAGTAAAAATAAAAACCCAAAAATTATTTCCACCCCTTTTTTTCCAAAATTTAGTTTTGACCATGGTTTTTATTTTTAACCCGGGTTTTCTAACTTAAAATTTTGGTTTGTTTGGGGGGAGTTTTTTTTTTGGGTTTTTAAAGCCATGGGGATTACTAATTTTAAAAGGGGAATAAGGAAAAAACCAAAAAAAATAATAAAACAATAAATATAAATGAGTTAAAAAAATATTTTTTATGAATATTAAAAATTTGCAACCAAAATTTTTTTTAAAAATAAAAAAAATAAAAAAATTTTGGCCCCTGGGAGGCCCGGGTTTTTTTTGGCCCAATAAAAACCCCCCGTTTCAGGGTATGTTTACACAAATTAAATTTTAATGGTGTAAATTTTGGGGATTTAATTTGGGCGGCAATACGCCCAAAAAATACACCCCATAATTCGGGTTAAAATTCCAATTTTGAATACCTGAGTTTTCCCCCCCATAAAATATGCGGGAAAGGGGGGAAAAAAATGTAATTTCTTTCCCGGTGTTATCGTTTTGGGAGTGGAAGGTGAATGGAAGCAGGCCTTTTTTTGTGGGTTTTTGACATAATTCGGGCCCAGTGTGCGGGACTTCTAAAAAAACCCCGGCATATTGGGGGGCCGTACAGTAAAACGCCGCATTTCCCCCGGGGTGGGAAAAACCCCAAAACTTTGGATGGAGAAAATTAAATTTAGGAAATTTGGGGTTTTTCTGTTTACTTCAGCTGAATGAAAACAAATTTCAAACTAAATTGTTTTATCTAGATAAATTTAATTTAAACTGAGTTATTAAAAAATCTAATTATTTTGGGAAATCTCTAAAAAAGAGGGTAAAAGTGACTAATTTTTCTTTAAACTAAAAACCCAAGTTTAAGTAAATTCTTCTTGGCTACATTCCCACATATTTCGGCATAGAAAAAAAAAAGGGGGTTTTAAAAAAAACAAAAATAAAAAAACCCCCATGATTTAAAAAATGGCTTTAGTTGGGGGGGGAACTGAATAGACACAGCTGTTTTGGGGTTTTAGGGTTCTTTTAAATTTTTCCCGCAAGTTTGTCATCGGGCGCTACAGGGTTTCGTTTAATTTAGTGCTGTCATTGTTTACAAACCTGAGGGAAAAAAAATTTAAACAAGCCAAACAAAAAGGTTTTAAATTTTTTTATATACGGTTTACATTATTTTTCATCATAGGGGGGTGGGGGATTATAGTATCTTTTTGGGAATTTGCTTTAGAATTTCAACTAGTATTTTTTTTTTAAAATGGGGTTTTATTTTTTATTGGGGAAACCCATATCAAAAAAACATAGTTTTAAAAATGAAGAAATTTTAAAAACAAAGGGCTTTTTTTTCACTTTAAAAAACTGACCGTTTTTTCACTGAGAAAATAAAAATTTAAAATTTTTTAATTGTGAGATCTCCCCGGCTGTACGTTTTTAAATGCCCCTAGACTTTTGCTTTTTAAACCGTTATCATTTATTTTTGAATTTTTTTAGAAAAGATAAAAATCAAGAAGAGAGGTTTGGCTGAACATGGTATAATTTGTTTTAGTGATTTGTGTTTTTATTTCCCTTTTTTAGGGCTAATAGTTGGGTTTACTGTGAAGCTTTAAAATTTTTTTATTAAAAATTTAAAATACTAATATTTTTATAGATTTCTTGTTTACTATTTTGGTTTATTTTAATGTTTTTAATTTTAAATTGTTTCTGTATTTTATTTCTTATGTATTTTTTTATCTTTGTTAGCTTTTTTATTTTTGTATTTATTGTGTTTGAAGATGCACTTCTTTGCTCTGACAATTACAATTTCAAACAAACTAAAGGTCTTTTTGTTTCCAAGGGTTAAAAGGAGGGGCTACAAACTCAAAAAATTTTAAAATTCAAATTTCCCTTTGGTTAAAGAGTGTATGTTTTTTTTACATTCAGGGGGTAGAATTAAAAATTTTTTTATTTTACTATAGATTAGTTATTGGTTTACAGGGGATTTCCGCAAAAGAAAGCAAAAGCATATTATTAGAACACGCCATCCTTTTTATGATGGGGTGGTTTGGGCGACCCATGGGGCTACAAAGGGTTCCTTTAATCTCAGAGGCTGAAAACCCCACTGTTTTTGAATACCCCCCTGGGAATGTAGAATTTGGCCCTTCCCCAAAGAATTTACAGGCATCCCAAACAAATTTAACAGCCAAATATAGAAAAAATTTTGGGGGTTTAACTGAATTTATTCCAAAAATTTTTGAAAAAATGAAAAAATTTTTTGGGAATAATGAGAAAAAATTTTTTGAAAACACAAAAATTGTCAATTTTACATCAAGGGTAAAAAGTCCCCCCAATTTTAAAGGGGATTCCCCCCATTTACAAGGCCCGTAATTAAAACGTGGCCAGAAAAAAGGGACACATGGGTTTTCCACCCCCCTCAATCCCCTGTTTGGGGCAGGAAAAAATGGGGGCAGTAGGTTAAAGGGAACCCTTCCCTTTTTGAGAAAAATTGCGGATTCCCCCAAAATGGACCTTCATTTTCAGACAATTTTTTGGGTTATTTCCCCAGGTTAGATTCCCTAAAAAGTTTTGAGGGTTTTTTATACTCCCAAAAAGTATAATGTTAACAATTTTTTGGGGGAAACGCCCCCCCACAGGAGAAAGTAGGTTTTTAAAACAGTTTTTTAAAATAAAATTAATTGGGGTGTCACTGTACTATAAAGGGCCCCCAGAAAACTCCCTTTTAGCTACTTTTTGCAATGGTAGTAAGGGGATTCCTTAATGGACCCGTTTTTTATCAAAGCTTTTTATTTCTAAAAAGGGGGTTTTTAAATTTTCCCCCCCCAAAAAGAACGTGGGCATTAATGGGAATGCTGGAGATTTGTTGACCCCGGAAGTATTAGGTCAAAAGTAAACTGAAATGTCTATGGATTTTTGACATGAAGAGGAATTTTTATTTAATTTGTTTTGCCTTTACCAGTAGAAGTGATTTTTGGAAATTTATCTTAAAGTCCCAAAACCCAAAAAAACTTTTGGAAAGGTTTTACCTCAAACTGTTTTTTTGGGAGACTTAGGATGAAAAAACCAGACCTAGAATGTACTGGGAATGGGGGATTGGGTTTTACAACTGCAGAAAAAACCTTCCCCATCACGCTGCCCCCAAGGGAAATTAAAGGGGTAAATTCATGAAATTTTGGAAATGGGAAAAAAATAACCCCATGTTTGAGTTACTTTTTCCCTATCGATTCCCCAAAATGTGTATGGGTCTTGCTTCTGTTAAACAATAGGAACGGTTTATTACCCTTTCCCCGGGGGAAAAAATATTCAGTCTATTTATTTAAAGAACACAAAAAAGGTGCTGTATCATTATAAAACCACTGCCCTTTATAATTTTGGGCCCCCGTCCACACATTTACCAGGGCAGATTTTTTTAATCGGTTGGGGCTACAAACTCCACCTATTTTCCCACCTCACTAGAAGGGGGAAATCTCTATAAAGGTCACCCCTTACCAGGGGCCACTTAAGGTACATGTAAAGAAAAGGGGCTTCAGAGTTTTTTGGGAACTTTGGGGATTTTAGCCCTGTTCTAATGATGTTGAACCATTTCCTTTGCCAAAAAAAATCTGGCGCATTAAACTTTTGTATGGGTTAAATTCTATGGAGGAATTTTCATGCCAATTCTGAAACGCCCCTCCACATTTTTTGAAAGTGTACAAAACCCAAAAATTTTGGGGGGCGACACTGCCTTTCCATACCAATTTCATTATTTGGGAAGGCTGGGAAAAAAAAATTTTTCCGCATTTTACTCTATTTTACCAAATTTTTGGAGCACAAATGGGGTCTCACATTTATAAAGTGGTTTTTAGACCCCTTTCTAAAAGACCTTTACAAATGCTAACCCAACCCTTTCTGGGAAATAAGACTGTTTTAAAGGGAGCGCCGCTTTTTATCATTTTTAAAATTTTTGGGGGACATGTAGGGGGGTAAAAATCTTTGGGGGAGGGGAAGTATTTGTTAAATTTCCACATTGCTACCCCGGTGTGCCAAATCTTTTGCCCCCGGCAAATGAAAAAATAACCCGTTCAATTTCCTGTGGGGGCGGGGCGGGGGGCCCGGCCATTCCCCCCCCCCCTGAACACCCAGGGCCCCCTGTCCCAACCGTTTCCCAAAGGCTGCCCTTTGGGGTTTTGCAGAGTGGGGAGCCCCTGGGACCCCCAGCTTGCTAAACCCTGATAAACCCAAGGGGCTTAGGGGAAAGGGCCCAAACAGGGGCCCAGCCCAAAAAGTGCTAACGTGGGCGGCGCAATGAAAAATCACATCCAAATTTCGCCCCCTTTTGCCGAGCAAGAGGACCAAGCGCATTTGCGGGGGAGCGTTGGAAGAGGGGGAAAATAAAATATTTCTTTTTTTGGGGTTTAAAAAAGCTTCTCCCACCCCATTTTAAGCCTCTATAGGAAATCAATTCTCTTTCCTTTCCTATATGGGGACCCCTATAAACCCCACCCAAAAAACCCCCTTCCAAAATAAAATAGAGGCCCCCCATAGCTTCCTAAAAACCCGCCCCTTTTCCTACTTATATTTGGCCCCCATACCCCCAAACCCAAAACCATCCTGCCTACCCACCTTTATGGCTCCTAAAAAACCCCCCTGAACCCTGCCCTGCCTTTCCAAAATGGCCCCTTTTTAAACTTTCTTAAACCCCTCCCTGCCCCCCTATAAATTTTTTTTCCCCCCAAAACCCGCCTACCAAATGTGGCCAAAAAAAAGCTACATAAAAACCCCTTTCAAGCCTTCTTATATGGGGGGCCCCCTTTTAGGGTTTCCTCAAAAAAACCCCAGTACCAAAAAAGGGGCCCTATAACTTAAACCCGTACTTTTTCCTGCCGTTTATGGGGCCCCTTATACTTTCCCCAAACCCTGCCACCCACCTATATGGGGCCCCTATAGCTACCTAAAACCCTGCATGCCAACCTGTATGGGCCTCTATAGCTACCTAAACCCTACCTACAAATAAGGCCTCTAAAACCCATCTAAACCCTGCCGGCCCACCTGTATGGCCCCCTATAGCTACCAAAACCCCTGTCTGAAATACCTATAAAGCCCCTATAACCCCACCTTAAAACCCCGCCTGCCTGCCATATGGCCCCCAATAAGCCTACCCAAAGTCTGCCTGCCTATTTTGGGCCTCCTACAGCCTATTTACCTACATATCTATATGGGCCCCAACTACCCGCCTTTTTAAAAACCTATGTGGGCCTCAAACCCGTAGCTTTTCTAACCCTAACTACTGGGGCCCCCCCTACAAACTTACCTGTGATCCACCTATTGTCCATCTAGCTATGGGGGCCTTTAAACAACGCCTACTTAAACTGCTTACCTACCTATGGGCCCAAACGAATGGGCCCAAACCCAACCCAGGACCCAATTAACCCTTTCCTACCTAGGGGGCCCCTTCCTTTCCTGGGGCCCCAAGTACTTTCCCCACCTACCTGGAGCCCACCTACAGCCTACCTGTGGCCCACATACTGCCTAGTTAGCTACCTAGGGGATGCCTACCTAACTGGAGCCTAACTACTGCCTTCCAAGGGCCACTCTACCTACCTACCTGTAGCCTACCTACCTAATTGAGACCTGCCTAACTACTGCTTACTTACCTAGGATCAATCTACCTACCCACCTGGGGCCTATGTACTACCTACCTGGAGCCTACGAACCTACTGACCTAAGGCCTACAAACCTATCTAATAGGGGTTTTCCTGGTAACATGATTCTGAGGGGAACAGGCCATAGCTGTAATACAACCTCCAGTGGGTGAATCCTCTGTTCCTCCCTTCCCCTCTCTGAGACTGTGCCTCTAAGCTATTGTCTGTACCCACTTTCCCACACCTAGGAAGTTTGTACAGAGGTGGGGGGCAGGAAGTAAGGTGCTGGAAAAGTGAGGACTCTAAGATATTTGTGTCCAAATCTGCAGGGACGAGTGGCGACGAGAAGTCGTCATGGCGGTCTGGACCAGATGCAGAATAAAAGGAAAAATCACCTGTGAGTCACAAGATGTAACTGTACCGTAATCACATATATGTCTGCAGAGCCTGTGTATCTACCACTATATGGTCACTGTAAGGTTGTAATATACAGTCTAGACGGCCTTGCACCCTCGTTTGACTTTACCTTTATTGAAATATAGGCACTATTTAATGGGTTATGTTTGATCGTTTAATTTCTTTATTAGTAATATAGGGTATTGTTTCATTCACTATGTGGATGTATTTTGGGTGGTTATGTGATATGGCGGTGATTTAATCGTCCTTATATGTAAAAATTGGTAAGAGGTCTTAATATGTTTGTTTGGTAGCAGTAGGGATGGGATAAATTTTCTATGGTTTCACTCCTTGTTTTAAATCTAATAAATTTCCCTTTGTCCCCTTAATGAGGTCCCCCTTTCATTTTTTCAGAGCACTATATGAAATAAAAGTGGAGCTCTGATTGGTTGCTATGGGCTCTGATTGGTTGCTATGGGCAACAAAGAAAGTCTTGCACCTAGACAGTTTTCATACATGTGGCTCTTAGGCTATGTTCACACGTCTGATTCACGGCGTAATTGCGGGGACGGATTTCGCTCGCAATTACGGCGTGTACTCGGCAGCGGAGGCTGGGCGGGGAGCGGGTAGCTCGCCGGCCCCTTAGACATTCATTAGCCACGGCGCGTATACCGCCTTGAATAATTGACATGTCACTTTCTCCGCGCTCGCCGTATTTCACGAGCGGGGTGAGGAGACAGAATCCATAGTTCTCTATGAGAACTGTGGATTACCGTAATGACTGGGACGTATCTCGTCCCGTATTTGCGCAGTACAGTGCGAAATACGGGCTGAAATCCGTCCCAAAATAAGCCGTGTGAACATAGCCTTAGTGTCTTGTAATAGCAAGGCATTATGGGAAAGGGGCTGAAACGCCCACAGCGCCCTCTGTTGGATATAACAATTCCTCAATTTGCTTTTGACCCACCGAGTCTTGAGAAAGCACATAGGATGTTAGCCAAGCCAGTATCTCTCATCTGCAGACAACGCTGTTTCTGGATTTTTGTCCCTCTTCAGTGCAAGAAGCGATACTGGCTGGCTGTGTGGGATGCATCGAGTAGCTCAGAAAGGGAGGATCTCTCCATAAGGAGAGCACCGAACGAACGGCTTGTAGAGTTTGTTTTGCCTTTTCTCCCTCTACTTAGCATCTGCATGCCACCTAAGGGCGCTATGGGTTCAGCCCCTTTTCCAAATGCCCGATAGCGCCCTTAAGGAGGGAAATGCAAACATCCTAAGTTCGTTCGTTCGGTGCTCTCCTTAAGGAGAGATCCTCCCTTCCTGAGCTACTCGATGCCTCCCACACAGCCAGCCAGTATCGCTCTGCACTGAAGAGGGACAAAAATCCCGAAACAGCGTTGTCTGCAGATGAGAGATACTGGCTTGGCTAAAATCCTATTTGCTTTCTCAAGACTTGGTGGGTCAATAGCTAATTGAGGAATTGTTTCATCCAACAGAGGGCGCTGTGGGCGTTTCAGCCCCTTTCCCATAATGCCTTGTGATATGCAGATGCTAAGTAGAGGGCGAAAAGGCAAAACAAACTCTACAAGCCGTTTGTTCGGTGCTCTCCTTAAGGAGAGATCCTCCCTTCCTGTCTTGTAATAAATCAGAGGAGCCTTTGGGGTCTCCCTGGCATCAACGTCCAAGTGCGGCTGCTCGCTATGCAACCCCTGTAGCGGAGATATACAGAGGTCCCATTGCCATAGAGAGGCTTTAGTTATTTATGTGCCTGTCTATCATATAAAAATAACATATTCTTTATCAGGGAGAGAAAACCTTCAGATCCAGAACTGTTCCTGCAGCTACAAGATCTTATAGAACAGAGCCATCAGCTATATATATACAACACCATGAGTATCTTTCTACACGTGCAAATATATATATACTGTACTCGCCGCAATTATGCCGTGTGAACATACCCTAAAAGTCTGAGCTACGAAAACATAACAATATTTATCCCATATGTTGAACACCATAGAAGAGGTTACATAGTCTATGGTGGCATTATCAAGGCTCTGTATAAAAATTAATGTATAGTACTACTATAATGTTCACAGTTTCAGATTACTTATAAAAGACTCATTTCCTGTAAGTAGTGGTTCACTTATTTTTGGAGCATTTTGTAAGTTTGCAGATAAAGGTTTGGTAAACAGTTTAAACAGTTCTCTCCAAATAGCAGCCTACACATTGGCATAAGACAGAAGCGCATGTGATTAGTATTTTGGCAGATGAAGCTGCGCCCAAGAATGATTTACAGGTTTGAGGAATGCTGGACCGTTCCAGGAGAGAGGACCTGGCACATCCCGAGCACACGGTGAGCAGCAAACATCATGGAGGCTTCGGCGTACCTTATAAATCAATAGGGAAATAAGGAAACCACACATCGAAAAAAACCACACATCGAAGCAAAGGGATGTTGCCATCCCCAACGTAAAATGTACTTTTTATGGACAGGCAAAAAGAGAGGGGCAAATGTCTTTATTTATGTACATAACAGGAAATCATACAATTCTCTAACATATATGTATTAAAAATTCTGCTCCTGTGCCTCTTTTACACCAGTCCAATAGGCCCACACTCCTGACCATAGTAATAGCTCCCACAGAGTACCTGTATGTATTAAACAGTCATGGGACCACCACACAGGTCATGTGACCCCTGTACCCAGTAACAGTATGCATGGAAAGAGCAGAACTTCTCCAGATTACTACCTCCACAGCGTCTTATCTGTGACCACCACACAGGTCATGTGACCCGGTACCCCGGGAAACCTAGTGAGGAGGAGCAGAATTTCCTGTATTACTACCTCCCGCATCTTATTGTGCCACCACAGAGGGTCAGTGCCCCTGGTATCCGGGTAACAGAAATGTATAGAGAACAAAAACTTTCCTATTCACCCCCAGCAGGTTTTATCATGTGACCACCAACACGGGTTTTACCCTGGTATCCAGGAACAGTTGTTGAGGAGCAAATTTTCCTGTTACTCCCTCCAGCCATCTTTCATGTGCCCAACCACAGAGGCAGTACCCGTTCCAGGTAACGTAATTATAGAGAAGCAGAATTTCTCCAAAAATTTACTATCCCCAGCAGTGTTTTAAACTGTGCCCACCATACGGGTCATGTGCCCCTGGTATCCGGGTTTTAAATAGGTTTGGAGGCAAACTTCCCAGATCCCCACCCCCACGCATTTATCATGTACACCACCAGGTCATGTGACCCTGGTATCCAGGTAACAGTAGTGTATGGAGGAGCAGAACTTTCCAGTATTACTACCTCCAGCAGGTCTTATCATGTGACCACCACACAGGTAATGTGACCCGGTACCAGGTAACAGTATGATGGGGACAAATTTCCCCCAGTATTACTACCTCCAGCACGTCTTATCATTGATCACCACAAGATCATGTGCCCCCGGGTTTCCAGGAAACAGTAGTATGGGGGAGAAACTTCCCAGTATCACCACCTCCAGCAGCTTCTTATCATGTCTTTCAGTGGAGAAGACGCTTCACATTCTTCTCTCCGTCTGATCTTTCTATTTTTTGTCTTAATATTAACAATGAACTTTATTAACAATCTGGCGTGCCCTAAAGAGACAGAAGTTATACAAGTAGATACATGCAGTGAAGAAGCTGCTAGAATCACCAAATTAATAATAATTATTACACCATTTTTCCTATTCAGTTACCTCATAGATGTCATGTGATCCCCCTGCCAAAAAGACTGTCAGGGGTCAATGAATACGTCATGTTTAGTTCACACGCAGGGGCAGAACTATCGCCATAGCAGTCGTAGTGGCTGCTACAGGGCTCTACTTCAGAACGCCCAGGACCTCTGTCCCAAGCATTCAGAGGCAGGGCCAGGGAAGCGAAGGCTAATGCCCTCTATTCCTGGCATTGCGCTGTCTTAGTGGAGCAGAGCGCCCTGCTCCGCTATTCATCCTGGTAAGCCTGAGGCCTTAGGCCTATCAGGCATCGCCCACTTGTGCTGACATAGGCAGTGCAATGACGCCTCAAATGTTCATACATCTATAGAACAGGGCTACAACAGCTTTTTGCCGTAAAGTACGCCAGAAAACTGGCCTCTCCGTTCATACATGTCACCCATAGTTTCCTATTTGTTCAGACAGAACTACTGAGCTTCTTGTCATCAAACAGTTAATAAAGAACTGCAGATGACCCACAGAAAATGTAATGAAAGTACATTACAAAAGCGCCTAACCATGGGAGAGATGTTATTTAGAACATGTTTTTTTTTCACTGTACAACCCATTTAAACATTTGCATACCTTAAAGCTATGAGTAAAACCTGCTTAAATGGAACCTGTCAGGTGGATTATGGTGCGCAGTCTCAAAGCAGGATGTGATAGAGGAAGAAAAGCTGAGCTCTTATATTTTTGGGGTTATGTGATAGAGGGGGAAAGCTGAGCCTGAATATATAGGGTTATGTCCCCCTTAACTTTTTTTTCCCACCTTCACATGAAAATCTTTCCTCTCTACTGCCCCAAACCCAAAACCCACCCCCTGTAATTTTGACCCACTGCCATCCACCTTATCCCAACCTTAGTGCTCTTTCACCCCAACCCCACCCATCTTTCAACAATCCTCACCTGGGGCATCCCCCCTTTCCCCCTTTAAACAGTTTAATTCACTCCCATCCTTAAAAAACCATCCCCTTGATCCCCCCTCTCGTCCAACTATCCCCCCATCCCCCGCTCCCTTTTGCCCCAAACTCTCGAGCAGTGTCCCTTCAACTGTCCTCCCACCTCTCCTCCAACTCTTTTTCTTGCCCCACTACAATCTGGTTTCCGACCCAACCATCTACCAAAACCGCCCTAACCAAGGTCACCAACGACCTACAACTCCCCTAAACCCCCACCCCATACTTGCCCTTTCTCCTTCTAACACCCTCTGCCTTTGCACTGTCGCCCACTCCTCCCGTACACATCCCCCTCCCCCCGGCATCCAGACTTTGGGCCTTCCGGATCTCCTCGTACCTTTTGATCGGCATTCACGCTCCATTTCGCTCCACCTCCTCCCCCCCCCCTCTCTCTGTTGGGGTCCCCCCGGGTCCGTCCTGGGTCCTTTACTCTTTTTCTATCTACACCCTTGGTTGGGGCAACTCATAGCTTACATGGGTTTAATTACACCCGTATGCTAAATGAAAACCCACTTTATATCTCCCGGGCCCCGATTACCTCTCTTCTCTCCCGGTCCCAAACTGTCTATCGTCCATTTCCTTTTTTTTTCTCCTCCCGCTCCTAAAACTAAATGTGGGGAAACAGAATTTATCATCTTTCCCCCCGTCCCCTCCATCCCTCCACCTGATTCTCTATCACTGTCAATGGGGTACACTCTCACCGTTCCGCAAAATCCGCGCCTTGGGGTAATCCTCGCTCCCCCCTCTGTCCTTCAAACCACACACCCAACCCCCCACCTTGCCTGCGCTTCCACCTAAAAAAATCTCTCGCATCCCTTCGTTCCTCAACTTCGACACCACAAAAAAGCTCGTCCAAGCCCTTGTCATCCCCGCCTTGCTACTGCAACACCTTTTTGTGGCCTCCCATCACACCTTGCTCCCCTTTAAACCCCTTTTAACTTGCTGCCCCCTTATCCACCTCTCTTTCGCTACTCCCTGTCTCCCCTCTGTCAAACCCCTTCACTGGCTACCAATAGCTCAGCGAATCATTTCAATTTCTAACCATGACCTACAAGGCCTCCATAACTTTTCCCCTCCATCATCTTGCCCACATCTCCGATATCCCCCTCACGCAACCCGCTCCTCACAGGACCTTTCTTTTTTTGTTCTCCTCTTATAGCCCTCACATAACCTTCCAAGATTTCTCTCGCGCTTCCCCCACATGGAACTCTTGCCCCAACACACGACTCTCTGCCACTCTCACCACCTTAAAAAGAACCCCTGAAAAACCCATCTCTTAGGATTGGCCTATAACCACAATAACCCGCTCCCACTTACTACCCCAAAAACCCCCATGTCTCCCCCTCTCCCCTGTCTCTTCCCCCCCCTCCTTGTAATTTAACCCTTTCGCGGGCAGGGTCCTCTCTCCCTCTGTACCAGTTAAAAGTCATTCATTTCATTATTGTACTCACTTGACTTATCAGTATTCCCCCCCTAAAATGTAACGCCATGAATAAAGGGCGCTTTAAAATAAATGTTATAAAAAATAAGAGGAGAGGAGCTGAGCTCTGTAATTATAGGGTTATATGATAGAGGAGAAAAGCGAGTCTGTGATATATAGGGTTATATGATGAGGAGAGGATCTGGGGTCTTGATATATAAATTAAAAAGGGAGATAACTGAGCCTGTGATATATGGGTTATATGATAGAGGAGGGGGATCTGACTCTGTGAATATAAGATTAATGATAGGGGGAGTAACTGAGCTCTGTGATAATATTTTTATGATAGGGGGAGAGAAGCGAGCTTGTGATAAAAAGGGTTATATGATAGAGGAGAGAACTGACTCTGTATATATAGGGTTATATAAAAGGAGAAAGCTGAGCTCGTGATATATAGGGTTATATATAAAGGGAGAGAAGCTGAGCTCTTGAAAAAGGGGGTTATATGATAGAGGGAGAGAATTGAGCTTGTATATATGGGGGGGTTTATAGAGGAAGAAGCTGAGCTCTGTGATTATGGGTTATAGAAAAGGAGGGGATCTGAACTCTGTGATATATAAATTAAAGATAGAGGGAGAGAACTGAGCTCTGTGTATATGGGTTAAGATAAGGAGAGAACTGAGCTCTGTGTATATAGGGTTATAAAACAAAGGGGGAGCTGAGCTCTGTGTATATAGGGTTAATGATAGGGAGAGAAGCTGAGCTCTGTGATATATAGGTTATATGATAGGGGGAAGGGGAGCAGCTCTGTGATATATAGGGTTATATGTTTTGGAGTAGGATTTCTGAGTAAAAAGCAGAATAAATCCTGAAAGGACTCCCATAGAGACAGTCTATCCTTCTTACCCCGCCCACATACAGTGATGACATCTTTCCCTGTATCAGTGTGTATATAGAGCAAACTGTCAATCACTGTTTGTGGGCCAGAAAAGCAGCACTTTCAGTTTCACTTTTTAAATTTACTCTGCTTTTCACTCGGAAATTCAACATCAAATCCAATAAAACTATATACAACTATATACATCTCCTCTCTCTGTCACATCCTGTTCTCAATTAGGACAACATAATCCACGTGACAAGTTCCATTTAAACTGAACGGCAGGAACTGTGTATGTAAAGTTATTACTGTGTCATGTCCTTAGAGAGGTAGTCCCCTTAAGGCCCCTTGACATACCAACATAAGCCTGTAGGGGTGACCTATGTTACCCCACTTGGTCCTTTACAGGTGTCCTCTCTGCAATAGACCTCTCGCTGTGCCCCATTTTCCTAAATGTGGGCTGTTTTCTATGCATTATTTAGATATAGCTTATCAATAAAGATAATTTTCTCTGTTTCATTAAACACTTTTTCATATTTCCGCAGCACAGATTTTAAACCTAAAAAAATTTTTCCCCGTTTGTAAACAGGATGGGGATGGTTTTCTGGGACAACCAGATAAAATAATCATTTTTTTTTCCCTTCACCTTGACCAGGCTATGAGCTTTGTAATGTAGAAATGCAGGTGTACAAGATAAATTACTGCAGAACTAGATACATAAAAGTTTTTTGCTAACAATGGCAGTCTGCAACCCCTTGTATTGGTAGCAATACTGGTTGTCATCAGGCTTAATGGAGGAGAACAACTCAAGGAAATACATTAATACGCAACTTGTGGCCATTGGATTGAATGTACTTCTTCTGGCTCCTGAAACACAATAATAACACTTAAATGCAGCCACACAAGGGCATATACAGTTGAAACCAGAAGTTTCCATACACTATATAAAAAGACACATATGCATGCTGTTCTCACTATCTGACATGAAATCAGAATAAACCTTTCCCGTTTTAGGTCAATTAGGAACCAAAATTATTTATATTTGACAAATGCCAGAATAATGAGAGAATTTTTAAGGCATTTTATTACTTTCTGCAAAGTCAAAAGTTTCCATACATTTCATTATTATTTGATAGCATTGCCCTTAAACTGTATGACTTGGGTCAAACGTTTTGGATATCCTTCCACAAGCTCTATTTACAGCCAGCTTCAGGCTCTCCCTTCCTGGTTAGGCTGTGGGTGGTTCTATAGTAGTGATTGGCATATGAGTTCTACTTTTCCTAGCTGAGCATGCTAGAGGGAGAGTGCAGGAGGGTTAAAGTTTGTCAGTAACAAAGAAAAACAAGCTCCTGCGCTGTTTATAACACTAAGCAGGGAGTGACATCGCCATGGTCATATAGGGCAGCTGGAGCAATAAGAGCAGAGAGAGATGGGCAGTAACCCAGGGAAGCTTGTGTAAATAAGTAGGAGATAAAATCACCTAAACAAAAGAAAAATTAGAAGAACAGTGTATTTGGTAATTGTCTTTATTTACCTTTGCTTACATGTTTAAAGCTAATCAATGTGGTGAGAAAACTCCTTTAAATGGGAGAAAGCAAGATCTAATCTAAAATCTGCTGGAAAGGTTTCAATGAGAAACCATTTTAGGGGTCTTCCTATCTGGCTGTTTTCACTCTTCACAACCTATTCAGGCTCACACTTCTTGTTCAGGCTGTGGGCAGCTCTACAGCAGTGACTGACATTTCAACTCTGCTAGTTCCTATTCCTAGCTGTGCTTGTTGGAAGAACATTGGTGATAGAAGGGTTGTTAAAAATCAATTACACTGTTAAAGCAGGATGTCTGCCTATAAATGTGAGCTATCAAAGCTATTTTTGTCATGTAAAAAATATTCTATTGAAAAACTTACATGCTGTCAAGACACACTATTAGCTGCTGAGTAATTCTATCTCTGATGTAAATACACAGATGTGTGCTATGTAGACCTTACAGGATGCCGCAAGGCTTCTCTTTGGTCTGCTAAAGTTTTACTCAGAAGAAAGATAAGATCAGAGCCTGAGAAGCTCTGTCCTGGTGATAAGACACAGCATGGAGTGATGTCACCAGCCCAGCCACTGCTAAAGCAGAGAGGTAGTCGGTACCTAGAAAAGCTTGTGTACACAAGCAGGAGATAAAATGAGACCAAAATTAGAACAGCAATGTTTTCAGCAAAGCTGTCGGAGTCGGTGCCTATTTTGCAGAAGTCGGAGTCGTTATAAAATAGACCGACTCCGACTCCCAAAATATATAATTAGTTGGTACAGTTAGTTCGATGCAGTACAAAGAGCAAGAGGAATTGGGTCTGGCCAGTGCTACTGCTCCCATATCTTCAGCCTTATCACATGAGGAGTGTAATTGATGACGTGGAGCAGGCAAAGCGTTGCCACAGGGGAAAAGATCCCGCTCCCATAACAAACAGATTGAGCAGAATTCAGCAACATTTTTCACTTGTTCTCAAAGAAATAGAAGAGTTCAACCATTTATCAGACCTGACTGTGCCTGATGCAATTCCTTTATACCCTGACATTGTTAGAGATGTTGCCCCTGTTTTGCTTTGCCCCCAACCGAAGTTAATGTAGAGAGGACGTTCTCTAGCCTGGAAATAATGAGATCAGATGTGAGGCCATGTATGCAGGATCTGATGGAAGCAATACTATTTCTCAGGACAAATTCAGAGACTCCACAAATGTTCCTGCAGCGTTTTATATATTTACAATTTTTTTGTGTCCTAAAGTCATATCCAATAAATATACACTGACAAGCAAAAGGGTAACAATGTTTTGAACTTGTGACTTTCATGCTCCATATCTCACCATCACTACAGCTTTCAACGTGAGATTTCCATAATTTTATAGACAATCATCTTGGCTATCTCATAGATAACTTTGACCTGCAACTATTTAGCATATGCTTAATTCTGCAGATTCTTGTCATGTAACTGCATTGTTACGGTTTTGCTCCTGGTTGTGGGACAATCTTTTTCTTCTTGATACTATAAATTACAACCTGTCCTCACATTCCCTAATAGCTCAATGTGTTATTAGGCTGATTTCCAAGTAAAAGGTCACTGGTTCGAGCAGCCATGAAGAAGATTTCTTAAGAAAAGAGAAACAGCATCATCCTGCTCATCAATAGTGTCTCTGGGCCAAGAAAATTGCCAAACTGCATCATGTGAGGCCCTGACAGCGGGAAGAATATGAAATCAAGTCCATCCATTCCAAAGACAAGAGGTCCGGGCAAAATATCAGAGTCAACAAGTCACTTATCACAAGGTCTATCAGTTCTAACGCGACAGATACGGCAGTTGAGGCGGCTTGTAGGCTTCATAAGAGTGAGGTCTGGACACAGGTCTGGAATGATGGCCCAAAATGCTATAAGAAGCATTTGGCAAAAAGTTTGCAAAAAAGTTCGAAAAATGGAAGATAGGAAACGGGTGATTTGCAGCGATGAGATGAGAGTCAATACACCGGGCTTCGATGGGGTCAAATGGGTTTGGAAGAATGGGGCTACCAGATCAAGAAATTAAAGAACTTGTCAAGTTCGGTGGAAGAAGCTTAATGATATGGGGTTGCTTTACAGCCAAAGATGTTGGATACTTGACCAGGATTGATGGTGATCTCAATGCTGAGCTATATGTGAGTGTCCTACAAGAGGAGTTACTTCATATACTTGAGTACTATGGGTATGAAAAGGATGACATAGTGTTCCAGCAGGATAATGACCTGAAGTATAGGTCAACGTTGGAGAAGGGATGGTTCAATGACAATGAGGTAGAGTTGCTGTATTGGCCTCCACAGTCCCGAGACTGCAACCTAATCAAACACTTGTTGGTAGAGTTGAAGAAAAAGCTGTATTTGTATCCAAATCCAGTCTGCACCAACATTGGGAATGTGTAGAAGAGACCTGGGATCAGATTTTGGTCAAGATATGCTTGAATCTGATCCAGAGCCCAGAAGGATTAAGGCAGTATTGAAAACCAAAGGTGGATTTCCCAAATACTAACAAAATAATTAACATTTTGATTTTTAGGAGCAAAACACTAACAATACAGTTACATGGCAAGAATCTGCAGAACTAAGCAGATGCTAAATACTTGCAAGTCAAATTTAGGTATAAGATGGGTAAGAGGATTGTATATAAAATTACAGTAGCCTCATGTGCAAAGCTGTAGTGGATGGTGAGATATGGAGCCTCAAAGTCAAAAGAACAAAACATTGTTACCCTTTACCTTGACCGTGTCTGTTCTACCTAAATAGCTTGATTATTGTATCATAAGTTGATAAACAGCCTGATGTTACTATTTTACTACAGTAAAGTTATTACTTAAACATGCGCCATGTATGAGGGAGTCAGGAGTCAGAGGTTTAGGAAATTGAGGAGTCGGAGTCGGGGCTTTGGCTTGCCGACTCCACAGCCCTGGTTTTCAGCAATAATCGTATTTACCTTTGCCTACATGTTTAAAGGGGTTGTCTCGCTACAAAGAATAGCTTTCAAATTGTAGGGAACACAAAATAAAGACATTTTCCAAATATATTGCTTTGTTCCTCTGTTTTCCCTAAGGAGATACAAGTGAATTTATGACCTCCCTGGCTATTTCAGTTCCCTCAGTAACCGACCTGTAAACAATTCTCCCCCTGCTGTTTGTTCAATGAGATAACAGTGAGTGATGTCATCACACAGGTCTCTGCAGTGTCCTGTGCTGCTCAGCAGTAAAAAGCTTGATTTATGTAAAATAAACAGAACTGTAATTAGGGCTTTTGTTTTGGGGATCAGATAAGAAGTCCTGTTAGTAGTTTGAGAAGCTAATCTGATCTAATTAGCATCTGAAAGCACAGCACAGCACAGAGCTGTACAAGCATGGAGCTTATGCAAATGAGTCAGTCTGAACCAGGAAGTGGCAGAGTATTTCATTCATGCATTCTCTGAAACTCTGAAGGGAGACAACTCCTTTAAACTAATCACTGAAATGGGGTATTCAAGTCAATGGGGAAAATCCCACAGTAAAATCTGCAGTAAAATCCATGATAAATCAGTTGGTGCAGATTTTGGGTGTGGATTTACAAAAATGTTGCAGATTCTGTGATTTACCTGCAGAAAATCCACAGTGGATCTGTCCTGTGTAAGGGGATGAGGACACATTCACATGTCAGATTTTTTTCGCTGAAAAATCTGGTACGCTCGGATTTCTGCCGTAGATTTTAATTTTGCAGCACCGCATTTCGGATTATATATCAAATGCAGATTAGCCACGGAGAGCTATGGATTACCCTAATTGCGGCGCGCATTTTGCCGCGTATAACGCGCAATACGCCAAAATAAGCCGTGTGAACATACCCTAAGTCTTACATTCTTTAGTTGTTAGATATCACTGCAGGATTATACCACACACAAAGTTTGACTGTGGTCTGCATAAGAGCTATATACACAAAAAGGTGCAAGATTTAAATCAGGACTATTTGCAAAGTTGCACTAATTTTTAATCAAGACAGAAATGGTTTCAGCATTGCACATAGTGTTAAATTGAGTGATGGTAATGCACAAGCAATGCAGCTACAAAGAGTTCAATGATGAATTCAGCTCTGCTATATCTGTAGTTGTCAGTGCAGCTCCCTTTAGTTTTCAGCGGGCAGTGGGAATGTATAAATCACCACTAATTAGTAGGTGGCACTCTGTTTAGATAAACCTGTGAGTAAAAACAACATTGAGGATGAACTCATTCAACTGATAGTAACCTGGTCATATGCCCACAATAAATCTCTATAAGTAATGGGCTGTTCTAGTGCTGGAATGAGACAGACTCCGCATTCTCTGCCCCTTACATCAGTCATGTTTGTTTTCATGAGTAGTAAATTAATAGTCACAATTTATCAAGCATTCGTGCAACTTACTCTCCAGGCATAAGAGAAAAAGGGCGATCAGCTGTGAAACAGCACGGAATAATAACCTTGTTTATTCAGCACTTCTTCCCTGGTATTGATCTTGTCTAGTACGGGTACGTCCACACGGCAAGTACGTTTTACTCGTCGCATTCTGCTGTTGAAAAGTGCATCAGACGATGCGGTTTTGAACGAGTATTTCACGTCATGCATGTGGATTTATGGTTGTCTTTATTCCGACAGACTTATAGTCAGAAACTGGTCCCATTCATTTCTGTGGGGTTTTAGACACTGATCTACATCCAAAATGGCATACAAATGTTTTGGACGAGTTTTACACAAAGTTTTTAAAAACCTCCATTGAACTCAATAGTAAGTTTTCAATGACAGAATAATGAACGTTCTAAGTATTTTGATGTTATAAAACTACCAAAGAAAATAACGTATATACTCGAGTGTAAGCTGAGTTTTTCAGCACATTTTATGTGCTGAAAAAGCCCTCCTCGGCTTATACTCAGTCAGCTGTTGCCGTGGGCGTCCCATTGTCCGGTTGTCGGCAGCATTCTTCCTGTATGCGCCCGCTTGGAGGCATATAGTGACGTTTTTATTAAGAGCGAGAACGACAGAAACGAGCGCTCCCTGCTCCGCAGAAGACTCCGGAAGGCCGCAAGCAGCCTTGTATCAGACATGTGCTATGTCATAACACTGCCTGCTCAGTCTGCTTGTGCCGGGAAGAAGAGGGAGCACTTGCCCTCAGTGTTATATTGTGATGGGTAAGAAAAACGCCTTACTTTACTGGAGTCCCAAATGTTTCAGGCCACCCCAAATCCTAAAGGGGACAATGATTGGTGGCTGGAAGATTAAAAATAATTTTTAAGTGCTCAAAAATAAATGAACAAATGTGCAATGATCTTATCAAAAATTAAATAAGGTAGTGAACATCGTCTTACCTACAAAAGTTGCGGTCTAAAGTTCCATAAAAGGAAGGAGCATATGGCTCCTAGTATCCTGACACAGCTATGGTGTGCTGTGTAATGAATTACAGACTGGCTCGCATTTAAATGAGCCCCGTGCTGTCACATGTGTCTGAACGATCAATGTGTGTCATTTCAGACAGGCAGGAAGTGCTGTCAACTAGTCAGAGTGAGGCCCGGCATATTAGTTGCCGTGGCAACATAAAACGCTCCTGCACGTGGGGCGGAAGTGACCGCATCGATCCAAAACGAGGCTTGAATCGCGGGAAACTTCCGCCGCGCGTCATCACACTCCGAAACCGGCGGAGTAGTCATCCTGTCCCTCTAAAAAGAGGAATACCTCGAGGTCAATTTTTGCGGCTACAATGCTACAATATAACACTGAGGGCAAGCTAGGGTAAGTTACACCAGGGTTAGGTTCCTGTCGGGGCCGTCCTTATCAGGATGTGTATACTCCCGTATATCAGGATAGGGTATCACTAGGAACATCTTGAGGGCTATTAGGGCGAGAACTTTCCCTCAATACTCTTACTTTTGTGTTACCTAAAATCCTCCCTGGGTAAGTGCTTTTATTGCGGCTTATCTATCATACATTATTCCATTTTTAGCGCTGTTCTACACGTTATAAATATTTTATTTGGTCTAAATAAAAGTTATGTTTTATTTTATTTAGTGTGCCTTTCCACGATGATAGAGTGCATATAGTACATTTCCTAGGCGTTTGTGGAGACTGGCCTCTAGTCTTTGTACCATAGAGGATCACATATACGTAAAATGAGGTGCCTCGGCTTATATTCGGGTCGGCTTATACTCAAGTATATACGGTACATGTTGTATAAACTATAAGGCCGTGTTCACACGGCTTATTCCCGACGGATTTGTGCGCTCACAAATCCGCCGTGAATAAGGGGCGGGGCGGGGCCGTAGCGCCGCGGAGGCGCTGTCTGCCGGCACCATAGACAATGCATTGTTTACGGCGCGTACGCGGCGTAAATAATGTGCATGTCACTTTCTCCCCCCGCGGTGGATTCGCCAAGCGGGGAGGAGCGACGGAATCCACTGTTCTCTATGAGAGCAGTGGATTACCATAATGACTCCGACGGATTGGCGCCGTTCTGAAGCGCAAATCCGGCGCGCAGTACGGCACCAATCCGCGGCAAAATAAGCAGTGTGAACGAGGCCTAACACATATTTTCTGTGTAGGTCAATGGGAATGGTTTACTTTCGGTTTTAGACGAGTATTTCAAGTAGGAATCCGCGTGGATTCAGATTTGAAATACTCATTGTGTGGATAGAGACCAAGGCTATGTCTACACAGCACAGTATTCTCCGACAGTACTGTGTGCTGCATAGACACAATAAAAAATCCCTGCTGTGTACACTTTTTCGGATCGGTTTTAAAATCTGCCGGATTTTAAAACATGTCAGATATTCCACCCAGATTTTCCAGATCTGAAAACCAACCTTCCTCTGGATCAACACTTTAGCACAATATGCTGAACTGGATGGACGTCTGTCTTTTATCGGCCTTACAAACTATGTTACCGTGATTTTAGCACAAATCTGCACCAAAAACCATGGTCTGGCCGTTGTCCAGCAATGTTAAAATGCCGTTGGATTTTGGACAGCACTTTAACATATGCTGTGTAGACATAGCCTAAGAGACACTGTTCCTATCCTCAAAATAGAAAGTGGTTTCAAGCAGGTTTTTCTAGTTTTTATACAGTATGGAAGGATTTCTGTTTTAGTATCTGCTTCATTTTCTTCCATCTGCACTTTGCATTATGTTGGTCCCAATTTAGGGCTTCAGAATGAATTACCAGTTTTCCATAGAGTTATTAGTTTCAACATACAAGGGTCATCCCACAACCAATTGACATTGTATGTTGAGGGACCACCATATATACTGTATATTGCTGTCCCTTTCCAGTGGGGCAATCACTACTGGACCCCTCGCCTTGCTATCTGTAGACCCAGTATAGTCCCTGGTGTGTTTCTCTACCCTATGCCATTTATTGTTCCTAATAATCTGTCTTTTACATATCACATATCCCTTCCTTCCCAGTGTAAATCAGCACCGTCTACAACCAGTCAGACATAATTTCTCAAAGTAATGGCCCAGAACTAACAGCGAAGACATTGCCAAGGAAGTATGTCATTGCACGGCCGGGCACACATCTTCCATAAAATTCATTGGCTGTGCACACGTCATGGGACTGCTATTTACATAACAGTTACACATAAGGATTTGCTTCATTTGTTGAAACGGATTAGTTAGTACGGTTTCTGTTTATTTAGCGGAAAAGCCCATCCTAGCGAGGACCAGTTACATTGACTTATTATATCTAACAGGACTGGTCTCTGGTGTATAGCACATATAGAACCTTATGATGTCTCACCTTGCTATGGTTGTAAATGGCAAGGGGAACTCTACTGTCCCACGCTTCCCATCTTGAAGAAAATATGTTGCTATGCTTTCATTATGATTCATTGTTTCCTATGTATGTAGTATGTGTTGGGATCATAGGCGTAACTTTGGTTCAAAAAGTGGGGGGAACGATTTTCCCCCCTTCTTTTTGCCCCCCTCCCTCCCCTTTCCCTTCCT